>SRPY01000200.1:0-46838 GCA_018360145.1 Claviceps africana
TATCTTTAATATTCTATAAAAATTAGAAGATTTAGCTATAACTATAGCTAATAACTTAGTAAATAAGCTAGTAAATACACTACTAAAAGATCCTAATTTTAGTAGGAGTATAAGCTAAAATAAGGCTTTTAATATATTAAATTTCTACAATAACTCTATTATTAAAGAATTTAATAAAAGGGTTTATAGCTTCTTAGAGGCTGTAAGGCTAAAGGGACTAGAAAATTATAATTAATAGAAACAAGCCCTAGTAATTCAATTTAGGGCTTTAAAAATACCTAATTTTCTAAATAATTTTAAGGGATTTTCTAGTAATTTAAGTAATCCTAACTAAGCTATTATTCTTATGCTTTTAAAAGATAGCTATTTTAAAGGCCCTTAGGCCGCTATAATTTAGCAATAAGACCTAGTAGAAGCCTTTAGCCTTTTAAAAAGGTAGTATTCTTAAAGTGCTAAAATATAATATAGCTCCCTATATTTCTAATTCTATAGCCTAAATTTCTAAGGCTTTAAGGGATCCTTAGAGGCTTTTAATGCTTTATTTAATAATTTACTAGCTAAATTAGTAATTTCTAGCATTTCTATAGAACCTATAAATTAAGTAAATTAATATTTATAAGCATTAAAATCTACTTTTCCTTAGTAGGTAGAAAGGCAACGATTTGCTATAAGGACTAATAGAGCCCTAGGGATCCTTATAGAGGCACTAAATTTATAATTTTTAATAGCAAACCTGCTAAAAGAGCAGCGAGATAAGAGCTCTACTGTGGCTAAAGCTCTAAATTATAGAGCTATAAGCTCTAAGGAATCCGTATATAGGGGCTCTAAAGAAAATAAGACCTCTAATTCTTATAAAAATAAGAATAATAAGAAGAATAACCCTTAAGAAAATAAGGGAAATTTTAAGTCCTCTTCTTTTAATAAAAAGAAAGGCAAAACCTAGCCTAAGAAATCCTTTAAAAAGGCTAAGGATAAGGCTTAGAAGGGCGCATTTATGCTAGGCAATTTTAACCTTACTAATAGCTCTTTAGAGCTTTTTAGCAGACTTAGTAGCCCTAGTGCTAGCAGTAAATCCACTGATTTTAGTGATTCTAGCAGTGTTACTAGCACTAAAAAAGACTTAGAGAATAAAAAAACCTCTAAGGCCTTTAATTTCAATTATAAAGTAATAAAGAATTCCCTTCTTTACAATATAGGCTTTACAATGTATTTAGTTAATTTTAAAAAGCACTTTACAAGCTATATTCCTTATAAAAAGGGGGAAGCTAAGCCTATCTCCACTAATAGGGGACCTATATATCCTAAAGGATATAGAAAAGCTAAATTCCTAATGCTTTACTAGTAAAATCCTAATAAATATAGGCCTTTAATCCTTTAAGATACACTATATTTTCTAGGTTTAAATATAAATATAGTTAGTGAATTAAAGCACTATTTAGTAGGAGGATATATAAGTAAAAATGCTCTATATTTAGCTAATAGATTTTATATTAGTCTTTTAAATGTTAAGAAACATAGCTTTTTCTTTTAAATAAAAGACTTATATACACCCCTTTTAAAATCACTTAGTAGCTCTTATAGCTACTATAATAGTTATTTTAACTATTAGGCTTTTAGCTACCCTATAGAGGTTAAAATCCCTCTTTAAGAGCCCTTGTAGGCTAAGGAAGCTATTAAAATTAAAGAATTAAGGGATTCTAAACTAGAACCCCTTAATACTATAGCCCCTTTTTCCCTAATGCCTATAGCTCTAAGCTAAGTCCCTAATTTCCTTGATTTAGTACCTAATTCCCTTAAATTAAGGCCTAATTCTCAAGGGGCATAACAGGCTTTAGCAGACCCTTTCACTATATTTTTAGAGGCTTTAAAAGACCTAAAAACAATAAAAGGTCTTTTAGAGCCCTTAGGACCGTAGGCGCCCCAATAAGAGGCCTGTAGATCCTCTAATAGGGCTTAGTAAGGAGCTATAGAAGAAGGCCTTATAGGGCTTAAAGAGCTAAATTTATACTAAAAATTACTAAGACTAGCTAGAATATAGTATATTTAGCTAGGGCATTTAAGGATTGACCTTCTAAAGAAAACAAGCTTATTAGCTAAGGGAATACTGGATTTTATTAGTATTAAGAATAAGGACTTTAACTACCTAACCTATACTTAAACTAAGGCAGTTAAAAGACCTAGTAAAAATTTAATTTTTAACCCTCCTAAAGCTCTAAATAGGCTAAAGGGGGATATAGTAAAAATCAGCCCTACCCTTTATAATAAGTAGCAAATCTGCTTATTTTTAGTAAACTAAAAAACTAAATTTAGGTAGGTTTTATAAATGCTTAATAAAGAGGGACTTACTGTATTTTTAGCTATTAAAAGCTTCTTTAAATCCCTAAAGAATAAGTTTAGTACCTACCCTAAATATCTATATTTTAATAGGGGTAAAGAAATTAATTCTGCTTTACAGGGCTAGCTAGCTAAAAAGGGGATAAAATTCACAACCTCTTTCCCTTATATCTATAAGTAAAATAGATTAGCTAAGCGTTCTATCTGTGTTATTTTAAATAGATTATAGGCTACCCTACACTGGTCTGGTTTGCCGTTATTTTTATAGAATTTCGTCCTTTTTTCAGTTATAAATTCTATAAATTTATTAGCAAATTCAACCAAACCAGCGTGCCCAGCATAATTATTAGCTAACGACTTTAATAGGCCCTTTGTGCTTAATTATAGCTCTTTTAGAGCTATAGGCTTTTATTATAAGGTCTTAATTCCTTTAGAAAAAAGACTTAAAGCTTAAAAGCTAGCCCTTAGAACAGTGCTTAGTAGGCTACTTACTATAGTAAGTTCTAAGACCTATATAGTATATATTCCCTCTAAAAGGCTTGTAATAAAAACTAGCTTTCTTAGAATTATAGAACCTATAGGCCTTATTTCTAATAGCCTCCCTAGGCTTTCTATAGGGAATAATAGCTCTTTAGAGGGGGATTTCCCTAACGAAAATGCCCTAAAACCCTCTATAATTATAGAGAGGGCTAAGGCAAATTCAGAACCCTCTAATCCTTTAATAGGGAGTAATTCCTTAGAGGGGGAAAAATAACTAAATAAGGTTATTCTTAGTGATAAGGATTACCCTATACCTCATAATCAAATGGTTTAAAATGAGCTTAGCTAAGCCCCTAGTCCTAGGGATTAAAATTCACTAAATTCAACGCAATTTAAGCCCGAAAAAATCGATTTAAATCTAGATAAAATAGATATTAATAAAGGGGCTCTTATATGTTAAATCTGCTACAAGGCACAACTTAAAGCAAAAGAAAATATACTTAAAAGTAAGCCTAAAACCTAGAAGTAAGCTTTACATTTACTAAATAAAGCTAAATAGCTTAAAGCGATTTTTAGTGAATTTAAGTAACTTCTAAAGGCTAGAACCTTTAAATTTATAGAGGCAGACTAAGTCCCTAAAGGCTAGAAGGTTCTAAAAAATCGCTTAGTATTAAAAATAAAGAGAGATAAAGAAAATAATCCTCTTAAATACAAAGTATAGCTTATTACTAAAGGATTTATATAAATAAAAGGGTTAAATTATATAGATATCTTTACTACTACTAGTATTCCCTTTAGCTAGCAAATCTTACTAGCCTTAGTAGCTTAGAATAACTAGGAAATAGAGTAAGTAGACTTTATTAATGCCTTTTTAAATAGCTACCTTAAAGAGCTTATTTATATAATAATTCTAAAGGGTTTTACAGAATTTATTAAGTAAAATCTACACTTAGCTAAATTAGCTAAAAGCTATAGCTATAAGGCTTCTAAAAGGTAAATAATTATACTTAAAAAGACCCTTTATAGCCTAAAGCAAAGCTTTAAAGAGTGGTAGTAAACGCTAACTAAAGTGCTTAAAAGCCTTAGTTTTAGCCCTCTTATATCTAACCCTACTATATTCTATAATTCAGTAACTAAAACGTTTATTATTACTTACGTTAATAATTGCCTCCTTATAGGGCTAAATTTACAATATATTTAATAGCTTAAAAAGGCCTTATATAAGGCCTACCTTATAGAAGATAGAGGCCCCGCTAAATTCTTTCTAAGGGTGTAAATACAGCGTAATTAAAAAAATAAGGTCTTAAAAATCCACTAAAAACAATACATTTAAGAGGCCTTAGTACACTTTAAGCTAGAAAATTATAAGGCAGTTAAAATTCTAATATAGCTAAGGGTCTTAAAAACACAGCTTATTAAGCCCTTAAAAAGCTAAGAAATTAAAGAATATTAGAGTATAATAGAGACTATTATATACTTAATACTCCTTACTAGGCCTAATATTACTTTTACACTGCAGTGGCTTTCTATAGCCCTAGCTAGTCTTTATTTAAAATATTTAAATGCTATAAAAAGCCTACTAAAGTACCTCTTTAGTACTTAGAACCTTATTATAATTTATAAAGGTCCCCCTAAAAATTTAAGCAAAAATAACGCTATTAGCCACAGCTTAGTTAGGTTCTATAATAGCGATTTTACTAGAGATAGAAGCTCTTCTAAATCCACCTATATATATCTATTTAAGCTAGCTAGTAGCCTTATAAGTTCAAAGAGTAAAAAGGCTAGTATAATAGCTTTATTTACTATAGAAGCTAAATTAAATGCAATCCACAAAACCTTTAAAAAGCTTTAGTAGCTAAAGGGCATTTTTAAGGAGCTAAAGGCCTCTATAAAGCCCCCTATTTAGATTTTTTACAATAACTAAGGCGCTATAAAGACCGCCTATAATCTAGCACTTTATAGCTACACTAAGCATACCTTATTAAAATTTTATTATAATTAATAACAAGTCTTAGCTAGGCTAGCTAAAATAGCTTATTTAGATACTAAGAAAATGCTAGCTAATAGCCTAATAAAGCCCTTAGCTGTGCCTTTACACACTATTTTCTTAGAGCTTATAGAGCTCTAATCCCTATAGCAATTACTATAAATCTTAATGCCTAGCTAAAGGTATTAAAACCCTTATAAAAACGCTTAAAAAATATAAAATAATTATTAAAACAATTACTAAAATTAACCTTTAACTTTAATAATAAATTTTATTTAATTAGCTATATTTAACTATAGCCTTTTTTAACTTTTACTAGGAGCCCCGCTTTTCGACTTTTTAAATTAGTTATCCTTTTTCTTAAATAATTTTATTTAGATTTATATAGATTTCTTTTTAAATTTAGCATTCCTCTTTCTGTTTTAGCTCTTAGAATATCTCTTTAAAGGGGGTATTAAAAATAATAGCTATTTTTAAGAGACCTTATTTATTATAAAGACCTTTAATAGGCCTTATAATAACCCTAACCCTAACCTCTATAGAGACTTTTATAGGGGGTTTTTAGGTTAAAAGCTAGTGGCAATGCATGTAATATATATATATATATGCGTATAGTAAGTGTAAAAATAAATATTTTAGCTAAGAGCTTACAGCTATAAGCGCCTTACTTTTCTAGCCTTTTCGCCTTTAATTATATACTTTAATAGCTAGTATATACTTAATTAAAAAGCTAATAAACTATTAGCCTTAGTAATTAATTTTTATAGTAATAAAGTATATTAATTAAATTTTAATTAAAGATTTAGGCTACGCTACTTAGCAGCTATAAGGCCCTAAGTTATATAACTTATAGGCTACCTTAGAGAAGGAAATAGAAGGTCTTTAGAATTAAATTATATAAGGACTAAAGGTTATAGAAAGGAAATGTAAGGAGTTTTATTATTACTAAAGTAAAGGGAATTTTTTTATATAAATTTCTTAATTTTTAAACTTTTAGGATTTTTTTATATATAGATTTTCACTAAGTAAAATTTTTAGTATATATATTAGTAGGTTAGTTATATAGCTATAAGTCTATTTTTTTATTTTTCTATATAAATAAATTTTATAGAAAATAAAAAGTAGCTTATAAGCCCCTACTAGCTATATAAATCCACTAATAGGCTTAGTAAGTATATAAGGAAGAATACTTATCTCCTTATAGCTACCTATAACTATATAGACTGTTAATTAAACCTACTACTTATAACATTAGATAAATTAAATAAAATCTAAGAAAATTTACTTATATTTTATAAGCTAGAATTTAGTGTATTTTATATATTAAAAAGCGTGTATTAAGCTTCTAATGTAGAAATAAGGCCTATAGCAACCGCTATAGCGCTGCAGAGACCTTCTGACCGCTGGCTTACTAAGCCTCACTACCTTAGTATTTTAGAGGGCAAAAGCCTCTGTAAACCCCTTATTTCTAATAATAGTGTTTAAAACAGTCTTAAAAAGGTAGTTTACACCTACTACTTTAAAGGCAGTATTAAGGGTAAAAACTATAAGATATAAATACTAAACTACTATAAAATCCTAGGTATTTACTTCGCTTATAGCTAAAGGTATATTAATAGTACTATTATAGGCTCCCTTACTGTAATATAAAGGGCTAACCTTATATAAATCCTTAGTATTATATTACTTAAACGCTTTATAGAGTTTAATAGTAAGTTTTAAAACCTAACCTAAAGACTTATTAAAATAAAGAAAGAAATCTATAGAATAAAGGAGGATAATTATAAAAAGGAAAACGCTATTATAGCAGCGGTATCTACTAGCTTAGCTAATAAATTAACTTTAAAAAACTATAGTAAAGCTATAATATATCTATAAAGAAAAGTAAAGGCTTTCTTTACCTTAATTCTTAACCTCCTTTATATTTATAGCCTTACTCTTAATAAAACCTTTTAGTTTACTTTACTTAAAGACACTATCCTTACTAATACTAATATTAAAAAGCTAGTATTATACTTAATAGTAGCGGAAACTAGTATTATTAGTAATACTAAAGTATAAACCTAACTTTATATAAATATTAGTGTATTAAGCTTATAGGTATAAGCTATAAAGACACTATAGCCTATAACTACACCTTTAAGGACTAGTTTTTAATCTATTAATATTAATAAAGCTAACAATAACGATTTCTTATAGAGAACCTATAAGCGTTTAAAGGTAGACTCTACTGCTAATATAGTAGCTATTAAGCTAAAAAGCACTTTAACTAAATTCTAAATTAATATTATAGACTATTACCGTAGCCTTTAAAGTATTTTTAAATATAGAAAGGGGGGAATAGGTACCTTTTATAAAAACCTATAAGTTTTAGAAGCTATACTATAATGCCTTAATGCATTTAAATAATATAGTATATAGAAACCTAAGTTTAATAAAGCATAAAGAAATATATTTATTTATAAATAACTACCTTTCTTTTAGTAAAGACCTTATTAACTATAAAGCTATAACACTATAACTAACTATAGAATACCCTATAACCCTTATATATAAGGATATATAGTAACCTAGCTATTATAATAATCCCCTACCTTAATTTTATTAAACACCTTACTAAGCTAAAAGGCTACTATATTTCTTTTATAAAACTACACTCTTTTATAGCCTTAGCGTATCTATAATAAAAACACTGTATACTATTTATAAAGCTACACTAAGCTTAGTAAAAGTAAAAATAAATACACTTATAATAGAAACACTATATATTATTTATAAAGCTACGCTAGGCTTAATAAAGGTAAGAATAAAGTAAATTACCCCTTTTACTTAGCTTATAGCTATACTAACTAGCTACTTACTATAATTAACATTTCTTTTCCCTTACTTTATTACTATCTCTCTTTCCCTTTTTCTTTTATCCTTTCCTTTACCCTCTCCTTTATTATTTCTTTATAATTCCCTTTAGCTACTTTTAATATCTTTTAGCTTAAATATATACTCCCTTTTATTTTTCTATAAGTCTTATAGACTTTTATAGTAAAAATATAATTTATATACTAAAATAGTAACTAAAGAATAAGATATTACCTATAAAGAGGTAGATTAAAGCTATAACGCTATATAGTAGTATATTAAGTATATTACTGCTATAGTTACTAAAGGTAAGGCTACTAAGTAAGGTGCTTTAGTTTTAAAAATAATCTATAATAATAGAAGAATTTAATATTAAAACCTTACTATTTATAAGCTAGCTTATTTATAAAGGTAGAACTATATACTTCTAAGTAGTATTTACTAAGTTTAGCTACTTAACTAAATTTAATTTCTATATTAAGAATATTAATAAACTTAACACTTTATTACTTAAGAGTTTTATTAATATATTACTAAGCTTAGTGTAAAAGCCTTAGTTTAGCTTTAAAGGAATATCTTTACTCTTACTAAAAAGATCCTTACTAAGGATAAATAATAGGGTCTAATTACTAATAGCTTTATAAAATATATTAACTACTATATTTTAAAGGAACTTACTAAAGGAAGCAATAATTACTAAATATATCTATACTTTTATAAATACTCTAAAGCTATAAGTATAGAAAGTAGTAAATTAGGATCCCTTTAAATAAAGTAGGGTTTCCTTAAATATTTATATAATATATCTAAAATAATAATATTTATATAAATCCGCTTCTACCTCCTAAATAATTACTTTATATATAAATAAATCTAATAACTTACCCTTATAGAATTTTATAACGCTATTAATTAAATTATAGATAACACTCTTTTTTATAAACACTTACTATTTTATATTAATCCTTTACTTACCTACTAAAGATCTTAGACTAAATTATAATTTTATATAATTTATAGTATAAGTAAGCAAGCTCTTTAGTCTACTAAAAAGCGAATTAATTATAGCCTTTATATAGTAAGTATTAATACTTTAGAGGCAATTAATACCTATAAAAGGTATATTATTTATATAGTAGCCGTTAAATAGTAATAGAATTATAAATAACTCTATATAGAAATCGTGTACTATATATATAAATTGCTAGTTATTCCCCTAGTTTTAGGCTGTTTTTTTATAGAAGTTAAGAGGATTTTTAGCGTTAACCTTTATAAATATAACTATACTAAGTATTTTAATTATTCTTAGGGGATAAGCTTATTAGTTATTTACCTATATAGCCTGTATTTAATAAACTATAATATTTAGATAGGTCTTAAAGAAGACCTTAACTACCTTATAATAAACCTTAGCATTAATAAATAGCTTTAGGTAGTAGAACTAATAGAACCTAAAGAATAGAATATCCTTAGCTATATAAAATATAGTATTTATAATATAGAACACACTATATTTAAAGATACCTCTATTAGTAAAAATAAAGAAGATAATGCCCTTTTTAATATAAAAGAGAAAAAAGACCTTTTTATATAATAATTGTTTTTTTATAAAGTACTAACCTATTAATGCCTTTAACTATACTATAGTAATTATAGGTATAGTGTAGAAGAGGCAGCAGTTATAACTTTACTTTTATATAATATCTCCCTTTATATTTCTATTTATCTTTAAAAAGAGTATATAAAAGTCTATATAATATACTATAAAAATAGAGGATATTACTATTTTCTTTTATAGGTTAATTATATATTTTACACTTTATACCTCACTTCCTTATTTTATTTAATAAGATTCTTAAGGTATATATAATACTATATATTAATTTTCTTTTCTTTAATATATAAAAATAGCTAGTGTTTACTATTATATATAGTTTTCTATAATTTTATATTTTTATTTTACTTAATATATAGACTAGCTAATGTTTACTATAATATATAGTTTTATAATTTTCTTTCTATTTATAAGTAGTTTAGAATAGACTTATCTCTTATATACCTTAGACCTATTATAGGACAGAACTTCTTATATAAAAGGAGGATTTCTAATAATATAAGTAGAAAGACAACTTTATTACTATATATAACTATACACCTATTTATAACTTATATATATTCTCTTTTATAATTCCTTTTATAATTGTTTATAATGCATTCTATAAGTTACGAATGCCTACGCTTTACGTGCTGTATCTAGCACGTAACAATAGGTTTAGTAAAAGCCCTATACCTTTAAGCATTGCTATTAACTTTATTATAATTGCTTAATTTACTCTTTTAACGCTGCTATTAAATTTATATATATAGGGCAGCAAGCATTCTAGTTCTATGCCTTAAGAGCGCGCCTAAGCTTAGAAAGCTATATTACACTACGTAGAAATAACTATATATTTATTATTCTATTTAAATTTTGCAATTAGTAGCTTAAATTAATATAATACCTATTGTTTAAAGTAAATTAATATATTAAAAATAGTTTTAAAAGACTTATTAAATAAAGTATCTACCTATAATATCCTACTATACTTACACTTAAAAGTAAGTAGCTACCTTATATTATTATAGCTCTTTAAATAATTCTAAAGGTCTTAATAAACTTGCTAAAAAGGTTTTAAAGACTGCCTTTTTAGTAGCTTTTAAAAGATTACTTACTTAATATATATAAAAGTATAGAACTTATAGTCCCTTTACACTGTTCCTTAGATCTACACTTCCTTTATATTTATTATAAGCTTGCTTAGTGTATTTAAACTAAGGTAGCTAAACTATAAGTGCTATAGCTTTTCTTTATTAGTATATAGTAGGCTTAGGTCTTTATTAAGTCTCTAGCGCTATAAGCTTTAATTATATATATTCTTTGCTTTAATTATAAAATACACCACTGCTAGAATATTTATAGTTACTATAAAGGGTTTTTTTAAATAAAAGTAAAGGGGCTTATATTTAAAGAAAACAATATTATACTTTCTGTAATGGATTCGAGCTGGTGGCTCGGATCCTAGATGTATAATGATGCGGGAAGGGCTTATTGGCCTTATTAGGAAAGGATAGGGGATATATACCACCTATAGGGCCCTACTATACTTTTATAAAGACCGTTTCTAGTAGGGCCCTATTAGGACCCTATTAAGTAAGTGTATAGAGATTTAAAAGTATATAAATTAATAGAAGGAAGAGAGAGATGAAGGACTTCCCTTCTCTTTATAGTTAATAATAACTTTATTAATACTAAATTATAATAGCTATCTAAGCTAGTTTATAATATTTATTAACTATTAATAAATATAGTAGAGTTAATATAGACTTAATAAGCAATAACCACTAAAGTTAACTTAGTAATATTTATAAGCTACACTTTCTTTAGGAAATAGTTATATAATATAAGGCGTAATTAATAGAGATATACCTTTATATAGTAACAGTAAAGGCAGCGATATAGAGCGCTATACTAGTAACCTCTATAATAACTATAGTCCTTATATTAAAACAGCTTAAGCGTAAACCGCTCCCTATAGAGACACTATATAATAGTAATAAAGCCTCTTTTTAAGTATAGTAAAGCCTTATAGCTTATAAATTAGAGGCTAACTTAGACTTTATTAGCATTAATTATAATAAATAGTTCTTAATCTATTAGAACCTAAGCCTAAAAATATAGAAACGCGTTACCTTATTTTTTAAACTAAGGTATACCTTTAAGTATAACCCTTAATACTTTCTTTAATACTTTAATAATATATTTATAGACCTTTACTAAGAGAAATAGGTAGTCTTTAAACTAAATTAGCTTAAATAGCGTATAGGTAAGTGTTTTAATAACTTTTATATTTATTTTAAGTAAAAGTTTATTTTTATTAAAGGCATTAATTAAGTAAATATAGTAAAACTCTTTAAGCTTTATACTATACTTAATAAATATATATATAACTATTATATAAGCTGTAATATCCCTTATAATAATTACTATAAAGCGGTTAACTATTACTACAGCATTGCCTTAAATATTAACTCTTACTGCTTAAAAGAATGCACTAAGGCCTACTAATATAGTTACTAAGCTTAGGACTATAAAGGGGATGTTTCTATAATTAGCATTAACGCTACTACCTTTAAAAACGCTGCTTTAAAGATAGGTAAAGGGCTTATAAAGGATAAAGCTTAGGGTAAGACACCTTACTTAATAAAGGGTAAATAAGCGCTATAGGTAGAATAAAATATTGTTAAACAGTAGCGTTAAGTAGGCTAATATCTATATTATAGCATAGCGGAATACTATATTTAGAGTTATAACCTTTTTCCTATTTATTATTTAAATAAGGTAGCTATTTAAATATATAAGGTTTTTAATAAAGAGATAGTAAATAAACCTTCTAAATTTAACTTAAAAAAAGAGATACTTACTGCTTAAGTCTTAGCAGTAGGTATTAATTTAATAATAAATTATATTATTAACTTTCTAATAACCTAGTGTATTTATATAAAGAGATAGAAAGCTATATAAAGGAACCACTATTCCTCCTATTTATTCTCTATAATAACACTATATTCTTTATTGCTTAGGTTAATAGTAGTTATAATAGTTTTACTACTATAAGTAAATATATTATATAACGCCTAAAACTTTAGCGTATCCCCCTCTCTACACTATATTAAATTATTATAGTAGTAGAAGCTACTTTAAAATAAAACTAAGCCCCTATAAAGCGCCTATATATTACTTACTTAGTCTACTTTATAGCTAATATTAATAGGTAGGTATTCCTTATTATAGCCTATATAATCCTAGGTCTCTTATATAATTACATCCTTAGATTACCTTAGTTATTATAAAATAAGATTAAGATTTACACTATTTAACACTATTTTATTATAAAAGCTTAATTAAGCCTTTAAGTTTAGGCCTTAAATAGCTACTATACTTCTATCTCTACTATAGCAGTATTAAGATCTATTTATATAGCCTTAGTATAATATATAGCTAAATTAAATATACCTATTACCCTTATAATAATAAGTTTAAAAGAGATTAATACTATTTTATTAAATATAGTAAGTAACTCTATCCCCTTAAAAAGCGATATTACTATATAGCTTCTACCTAAGTTATAGAATTTTATAGATATCTTTAATAAAGAGAAAGTAAGTGCCTTTTTATTACATTAAGGCTATTTAAATCACTATATACACTTATAAAAGAACCTTAATAGCTTTACCTTAGAACTTCTATAGGCGCTACTATATAATATACTTTATAACTAACTCCTTAAAATCTAGAAATAAATTATAGACTTAATAAATAAAGGGTGGATTTAAGCGTTATTCTCCTTAGCTATAGTATTAGTTCTCTTTATTAAAAAGGTAGGTAAGGGATAGCGATTTTATATTAACTATTACGCCTTAAATAAAGTTATAAATTAAAACTAATACCCACTTTTATTAATAAAGGAAACCTTATAATCCTTAGTAAAAGCTAAGTAGTTTATAAAACTTAATATTTATATAGCCTTTTATTACCTATAGGTAGCGGCAGAGGATAAATACTTTATAGCTTTCTATATATAATTTAGCCTCTTTAAGTAGCTTATCTACCCCTTTAGCCTAGCTAGGGCCCTAGCTATATTCTAACGTTATATTAATAGCGCCTTAAGTAATGCCCTTAAGCTATATACCACTGCCTACCTTAATAATATCCTAATTTATATTAATAGGTCCTAAAAGAATTATATTTAATATATATAGGAGGTTCTCTCTTATCTCTATAAAGTAGGCCTTTACTTTAATATTAGTAAATACACCTTTAGCGTAAAGGAGGTAAAGTACTTAAGGTTTATTATTTATATAAAGCGTAAGCTTTACCTAAATCTAAAGAAAATTACAGCTATTTATAACTAAAAGGCCCCTACTAAGGTATAAAGGGTTTAAAGCTTCTTTAATTTTATAAACTTCTACTAAGAATTTATAGCTAGCTTCTCTAACCTTATTAGCCTACTCTTTATACTTACTAAAAAAGGCACGCTATTTATTTAGTTAGTAGAATGTAAGGCTGCTTTTACTGCCTTAAAAAATACATTTATTATATACTTAATCTTAGCTTAATAGGATTTTAAAAGGGACACTATAGTTAAGGCTAATGCCTTAAAGGAGGCTCTAAAGGGTTGCCTATCTTAGTATAATAAAGAAGGCATTTTATAACTAATAGCCTATTACTTAGCCTACTTATTAAGCATTAAGTGGAACTATATAATTTATAATAAAGAACTATTAAGTATTATCTCCTACCTTAAAGCTTAGTTAGCTAAATTATATAGCATAGCCTAACTATTTATAATCTTTACTAACTATAAGAACCTAAAGTACTTTATTAGTCTATATAAGATATTAAAATAGTAGGTATAATAGGCGGAAATATTAGCACTCTTTAACTTTTACCTCTATTACTGCCTTAGCTTATAGGCCACTAAATTAAACGCCCTTTTATAATATAAATAAAATAAAAGCTATAACCTTACTAACCTTTAAAGCTTAGTCTACCTTATCTTAATTTCTATTATTAATATATAGAGGGAATACTAACTTAGCCCCACTTAAAATCCTATTAAAACTTCTATAGCTACTCTAACTTTAATAGTACTGCTATTTAAATATAAGCTATTTTTAAAGAAGTATATTAAAGACCTTTAAGACTAGGCCTTAGTAGTGGACTTAACTTACTATATAAAGCTATAAGCCTTATATATTAAGGTATAGTGTTTTCTATCTAAAGCCACTACTAAAGCCTAAATAGAAGATTATAGTATTAACGTCTATAGAGCGCTATTATTCTAAGGGCAACTATAGGCACTATAATATAAGCCCCTTATAACTACGTTAATTTAGTATATATATAATTCTCCTCTATTAAGATACCTAAAGAAAAATATAACCTTTTAAGCCCTTTATTAAGACTTTTATTAGAATAGAATATTTACTAATATAGTATAGTATATCTATAACTACTTCTACTATAGAGGATATAAAAGCTATAAGCTTTAATAAAGCTATCTTTAGCTAATTCTAACGCTAAACCATTATTAGTCCTAAATCTTAATTAATTTTATAATAAAGCTACTTACCTTTAATAACTAAGCACTATAGTACTTTATAGTTATTATAAACTGCCTCTTTAAATATATTTAGCTAGAGGTAATAGTAAATATAATAGCTAAGGAGTGCGTTATTTAATTTCTATTTTATTAATAGTGTTTCTATAGTTTCCTTTATAATATTATCTCTAACTATAGTTTAAATTAAGTTAGCTTTTTTTAGTTTACCCTTTACTTTTTAATAAAGATTAAATAATTACTCTTTACTACCTATTACCCCTAAATAAATAAAGGTATAAAGTAAGTAAATTAAGAAGTATAGGCAGCCCTTTATATAATAGTAGAATTTTTATAATATAACTAGCTATTCTACTTTCTTACTTATTAGCTAGTATTAAATAACTATATATCTATAGTAACTAAAATAAGCGTAAGTATAGTAACCTATAGTTATAATATAAAACTAATTTAACGCCTATTAAAATTGCCTTAAAGCTATATATCCCCTAAAGGCTATATAGTTTAATTTCTTAAGTATATCTAAAAGAGTATATAACTAGCCTAAGTAGTAATTAACTTTACTTAATAACACTAATAGAATGCCTTAAATAAATTATAACGCCCTACTAAGCGCTTTTAAGTTAAGGATCTTATATAGCTTAACCTATAATATATTAAGACTAACTATTTTAGTTATAAGCTTAATTAAGTTATAGTAAAATACTATATCCTTAAGGTTTTTATACCTTTTACTATATACCTTAACGTTCTAAGCAATATCTATTTAGTCTTCTATATTAATCTTATTAAATATATAGTAAATAACTCTCTACCTTTTTAAATAGTCTAAGATATATACCTAAACCTACTTTTACTAGTATTTAAAGAAAATACTAGCTTAGTAGAATATATAGTTAAGGAGGTCTTAATAGCTAAGAATACCTAAGGCAAGGGCTAATAATATAATATTTTAGTTAAATAGGTAAGCTATAAATAATCTATATAGAAGCCTTTAAAATCTATAGAGAATATAGAGGCATTAATATAATTTAAATTACAGTAAAGGAATATATATTTCTATAATAGGCCTATTATATAATAATAAGGTTTAATTTTACACTTACTTAAAGGCTTATTTAAATTTAAATAAAATTCTATAATATATCCCGCTTTTACTTTATTTACTATTAATAACTATAATTATTATCTTTATTAAACCCTTTCTCTTTATTATTCTTTTTATTCTTTATTTAATTTAATAATAGAGGCTACTATAAACTTCTATATTACCCTGCCCTCTATATAAGGAGGAATAATAAAGGTATCTATATTATAAATATAATAGGTAGGGTATAAATAGGTATTATTATTATAGCCTATTACTAAGACTAACATTAAATATATAAATAATATTAATAGCTAAAGCTACTATAAAGAGGTAGGTAAGTCTTAACTAAAAATTATTAAAGTAGTAGTGTAGTAATAGGTATATATTATATAGCGCTATACTTAGCTTATATTAAATTAACAATGCTAAGGATAGAGGCGTAAAGGTTTTAAAATATATAGAGGCTAAATAAGTTAAAGGCTAGTAGTAAAAGGGGGGTAGACTTAGGTATACTTAAATATATATATAGCGCCTAAGGAGAGGTACTATAGAAGGTAATAAGTAATTATTATACTTTAAAATATATATACTTAATACACTTTAAGGCCTATAAAAGGGTGGTTATATTATAAATAGCGCCTTTAATATAGTATAAGGAGTAACTAATATAGAATATAATATTTTAAAGAATAATAAGCTATTTTTAAATATTTTTTAAGGCGTTAAATAAAGGGGTAGTAGTATAGCTTACTATTAAAGTAATGCTTAAAGGGGTAGGGATATTATTTAAAGGGGTAAGGGTTTTTAGGATATTAAACTAGCTACTTATACCTATTAAGGGCATTAAAGGTATATAAGTAAGGGGCAGCCTTTAAGGGGGTATATTAAGTATAATAGGTAATATTATTATAAAGGCTAAAGTAAGGGTAGTAATAGCGTTAGCTATAAGGGTAATAGGTATAGAGGTAGTAGCAGTAGTAGTAAAAACACTCTTAACTTTTTAGTTAAGTAATTATTATTATTAGTATAAAGATAAACACCTTATTTACCTTAAAAACATCTTCCTTAGCTAAGTAAAGCTAGGTCTTAGCTAAATATATTAAAATAATATACTAAAAGTAGCGAAATAGTAGGGATAGTTAATAGTAATACTATAATAAATAGTATTTATTATATTATAAGTAAGATAGTGTAATTATAAATTAGTAGCTAACTATTTATACCCTTAGTTATAAATATAATAGCGCTATTTATAAAATATATATAAGTTATCTTTAGTTAAGAGGTAGTAGAGTATACTATTTATAATAGTATAAATAAAGTATAAAAGATATAGTAAGGTCTTTTATTAATAAATAAAAAACTTCTTATCTTTAAAGTTACCTTAAACTAAGTAATCTCTTAATATATATAGTAAATTCTCCTCTATAGAGGTATTAATAAAAGTAGAGGTAGATATTCTATTAAAATATATTAAGTTAGCTCTATATATATATAGAATATATATACTACTTATATAAATATATAATAAATTAAATACTAAGATATAGAAAGTAAGCTATATTAATAAAGGTAGTAGTAGATTTATATATAAAGGGTAAAATAAGGAATAGTAGTGTAAGGTAACTATTAAGATAGTATTATTTAAAGGATATAAAAAGTATTAAAAAAAAAAAAAACTTTTAAAAACTAAGTAAGTAAGGGGTGTACTATTAAAATAAGAGTTAATAAAAAGGGGGGGGATTTTAAGGGGTTTTTATACTTACTATAGACCCCTAAAGTAATTATAAGTAGGAGGCTATTTATTATTATTTTATTTTACTAATCTTCTATATAATAGGCATTAGGTATTTAAGCTATTAATATTATCTAACCTTTTCTATCTTAGCCACTACTAATACTAGGACACTATTAAGCTAATAAGATCTTAAAGGCTAACGCTAATAGACTAACTAAGGCAGGGGGGGGGGTGTATAGTATAGTAACTGTAGGTATACGCTATAAAGATAAATATACTATAGCTAAGGGGTACGCTTTTAGGATACACTTCTTTTATTAATAAATTACTTTATATATCTTACTTTAGTATAGGTATATATATTACACTATTAATAGTATAAGGGAGTGGTAATATAGAGGGTAAGAAGGGGGCTATATAATAGATTTAAGTTAGTAGCTTAAATCCTAAATATATAATAATATAGAAAGGGCTTATTAGCTTTATTAAGAAAGAATAGGGGATATATACTACCTATAGAGCTTTACTATACTTCTATAAAGACTGTTCTTAGTAAGGCCCTACTAGGACTCTATTAAGTAAGTATATAGAGATTTAGAAGTATATAAACTAGTAGGAGAAAGAGAGGGATAGAGGACTTCCCTTCTCCTTATAGTTAATAATAACTCTATTAACGCTAAATTGCAGCAGCTATCTAGGCCAGTCCATAACACTTTCTAACTAATTTAGCTAAGACTACGCTTTAATTATAGCTTTTAAAGCGTAATAAGCTATTAGCACTATAATACTAAACGCCCTTTTTTATTAAATAGCTCTCTAATATAATATTAATATAAAAACTCTTTATAATAGTGATATTTTATAATATAAGGTCTTTAGTTTAAGCACTGTTCTAACTATTTAAAATCTTTTTAATTATATAAATACCTCTTTTAATAATTTAAAAAAAGGTTATTTTAGCTTTAAAATAGTTATTATTAATAGGTTTAAATATTTTAAGTATAAAGAGTTTAATATTATTAACTATATATATTACACTATAGTTATTAAAGAGAGTGCTTTAAAAGAGTATATACTTCTCCTTTTTTAATATAGTAAAGATTTCTTTTAATATTTCTTCTATACTAATAAGCTTATTTAAATCTAAGATAGCTACTAAGATAGAACTAAGATATTTACCTTTAAATAATAGTTATACTTCTTTAATACTTTAGCCTTTATTATTAATAAAAGTATATAGCTTTTACTATTTTAGGCTTTTAAAGTGTTTATATATCTTTATATAAGTATTATTTAAAGGAATTCTAGTTATTTTAAGGTTCTTTTTAGTTATAATATAATAAAGGCTTTAGTAGGTCTTTACTTTCTATATATACCTAGCTTTTAGGAAATAAAGGCACTTTTTTTACTTTAGTTTCTTTAACTTATTACTCTCTTTTTTATTATTTAAGTATTTACTTAATATTATATAAACTCCTCTTTTAGCTATACTATTAGCTACTTAAGTAGTTTTATAATACTTTATAAATTTATTTATAATGCTTAAAAAAGTTATTCCTTAAATATAAATACTTAATAGCTAAATAAGTTAAAAAAGCTTTTACTATAACTAAATAAGCTTAAAGCGTTTAATTACTAAAATAAAAATATAAATTACATTCTTCTTTTAAACTTTATTAATCTTTAGCTATTTAGCTTTTTAATAAAGCTTATACTATTTTTTAATTTATTTCTTAAGAGAGGTATTTATATATTTAGCCTCTTTAAGTAAAGTATTATAAAGTATAGAAACTTTATTTTAAAGGCTTTCTTCTTTTAATAAGAATTATTCTTTAAAACACTTAATAATTCTATAAAGGGTAACTTTCTTCCCTTTATTAATAATATCTTATATAATAGTCTTAATAGTATTTATATTAATAGAGCTTATAATTTATATATATAGAGCTTCTTCTTTCTTTTTTAGTAGTTTATAGTTTAAATAAGCCTATAAGTAAATAGTGTTATAATATATAGCTACTTTATAAATTAAAGTTTAGTTATTTATTTTATTTATCTCCTCTTTAGCCTATTTATAAAGAAAATCTTTAGTAGCTTTTTAAGGCTTTTTTAATTTATTAAAGTTTTACTTTAAAAGTATAGAATTAATAAAGTGCTAAAGCTCTTTATTTATAGTAGCTAATTTAAGCTCTTTAAATTATATAAGCTATTAATTAACTAAAATAAGCTTTATAGTAACTATTATAAAAATAGTTAAGAAAGTAAATAAAGAGTCTATTATATAATTAAAGAAATAAAAAAGGTACTTTAAATATATATATTTAAATAATAATAGAATATAAGGTTTATAGCGGAAGTTATAGAGAGTATTAACGACTTCCTCCTAAGCTTATAACTCTTATACGCTAACTGCGTATAGTGTACTTAATTAGGTAATTATATAATTATTCTATTTAACTAAGAAAATATATACTAAGGAAAATTATTGTGCGTTTTAAGCACAGAATATAACCCTACTACGTAAGCGGCCTGATAATAGTCCGACTGCTCTTGTGAGCTTAGGACTAACTCCACCTATGCTCCCCGGGCAACAGCTCCCATCGACGAAACTGGAGGCGTTTTGTGATTGGCGAAAGAGGGTCAGACAACGATAACAACCCTCATTTCTCATTTCCAATCGACGTGCGGCTTTTCAGTAATCCAGACGGAGCTCATGGGAGACATGGGTTGGGCAAGTTGCGTCGAGCCAGTGCTTGGGTCAATGGATCCGGGTTATCGAGACTCTGCAAAGGGGACGGCGCGACGCGACGGCTTTTCGCTCGCGGACCTTGCCGACTGCCGCCCCTCTGCTGCGAGAGACGATGGCGAATCGAGCTAGTAGGCACCGGCACTGCCCATCATCAGCAGCAGCGACGTAGAGAAACGGCTTATTCCCTTTGTTTCCAAAAGACTTTGGCCCATGCAGCTCAGCTCAGTCTGGCCTGCGCTATTCCTTGTGAGGAGGCGGACAACCAACGTCGAGCCCAACCAGAGTATTTTGTGCCGCAAACACAGACTGGCGCACACTCACACACACACACACTCACACACACACACACACACATACAACCTGCTGCAAGAACCTAGACGATGGACATGAGTCCATCACGATGCCGGGCACGCCTAGAAAGCCGGCGGCCGGTCAGGCTGGACTTGTACTTGGATCCTCTGACACCTGCCAGACGGAGTAGGGCTGTGATGCTGGGGCACGGTCCCCTTCTTTGGCATTGATGATGACGATGTCGCCCTTTGCCCCCTTGTATGTACATGCTGGCCGTGGACCGCGGACCGTGGATCGTGGACCGTAGACGTGGCCTGTGGATGGACCAGACATTCTGCGTCGACGGGGATTGCCCGGCCTGCTCAACAAACCCTGTTGCGGCCACAGCGCTCATCAGCGTGAGAAATCTGAGCAACCTGCGCCATCTGCCGGACGTCCTGCATCTGCCGCTCGTTCGGCGGTTCCGAAAAACGAGTCAGCTTATGACCACGGACAGACGTCACAGCGTATCCCATCTTTCACATAAACACTTGCTGCTGGACTTGAAAGTCTGATCGCCCGAAAGAGGCATGGGGGAATTCAACGAACCAAAACCCCAATCGACGTCTGCCTGTCGCCAAGTTGGACATTGGCCGAAGGGAGCCAGAAGCATTTCAATCCGCCTTTCTGCTATTGGAACGGATTGGAACGCTGAGTGACGAAGCCCTCGCTTTTTACAGCGACGGGGCGACTACAGCCTTTCCGAATCCGAGTTGTGCGTTGCCAACGTGCCAAGACAAAAAAAAAAAAGAAAGGAGAAGAAGGCCGTTCCGTTACGGCACCAGAAACATGATGACTCTTCTCTCTTCACATTGTGCGCACGTTGTACAACGTCGCATCTCACAAGGGTGAGCCGATTCGGCTAAATTGGCACTTCGAGCTACCTTGGGAAAAGGCAACAGAAAAAAAAAGAAAAACTCCGAGGAGCTTTGTAGCGCGGGCGCGGAAAGAAATTGCCAATGACGAACGTGGACGACGGTCATGTTGTGATCAGCCAATTTTGACCGCGGTGCCGGGGACACGGACCCGTCCCGGCCGTAATGAATAAAATGGAATAATTGCCGGGCTGACGATACCATCATACTACCGTGTTTGTCTTTTTTCTTGGCGATAAGCGAGCAGACATCGTTTCGGCACAAGCTGATGTGCGTGGAGAACAGGTTGCACGACCGACCTGCCGACATAAGACGCATACACGATGTATGTATATACATATGTATATATGCTGTACATATGCACATATATGTATGTACAACATACATATGTATGTATGTATGTATGTGCATACATATTGTATGCACATCCACATGCTTGCAGTATTCGTGCAACGCCTTTGGGTGTAAATGGCGGTGTTCTTCCGGATCGGTTCCTGCGTCGCCCACTTCTCCCGGCATTCGAAATCAAAGAGTGAGCGAATACCAGCACGAGTACAGAGATGAAATTCTCGTTTACTCCGTATAATGTGCTGGAGAAACAGCGGCCGCGTTTGATGACATTTGAAGCTCGACCGAGACTAACGTCCCATCGCCCTGACCTGCCGCGGCCCGAAACAGTTGGGTCGCCTTCGCGTTCCGAAGACATGTCAGTCAACGCATGACCACCAGAACCCACGTATTTGATTTTGATGCATGTCTCCAATGACACTCGCCGTGAACATGACTCAGCCGCGGGAGACAAAGATTATCGTATGAACCAGTGGTGAAACACCCAAATCGGACTTGACGGTGTTTACGTGCTACGTCATACATGCAAATGTATTTATGTATGTGGATGCAGTAGGTGAGTAACACGAATATGAAGATGGGACTTGATGCATCGCGCAGAGTAAGGACCAGGACGCTTTTTGTGTGTGTGTGTGTGTGTGGGTGGGTGTGTGTGCTTGATTGTCAGCCGGTAACTTCTGGCTGATTGCGTTTGTTCAGAACCAAGAACCAAATTGAGCTTCTCCCAACTGCATTTTCGCCATCACATGGGCCAAGTGATGGGACCTCAAACCCGTCTAGGAAATCCTGCCGACACGATTGAGATTACCACTTGCAACAGGATACTGAAAGGAGTTATGCTGTCTTTAAACATTGGCCGTCCGTCTGCATTTGGCTCTTCCCCCACGGCCAGGCATATTCCTTAGAAAAGCCGCAACCGCATCAGGAGATGCGAGCCGCTTCCAGGACGAGGTGTTGGACCCAACGGGGTATCCATTGCAGTACGCGCAGATATGTATCCGATGTCGCAGAATTTTAATTTGGCAAGAGCTCATCGCCCACTTTTCGGACTGAGGACAAGCACCGGTGAGAAGCACGATATTCTCCTTCTGGCTTCGCTGCTGGCCGCCAGTTTTGGCTTGCAAGAATCGAGAGTTGACGTCGTTGGCTTGTCGGCTCGTACTTCAGCGCACTTAATGAGTGTGAAGATCGTACATACAGGGGCCTATGTGGTAGTGATCAACGACGAGGCAAAGAGGCCCGCCCTTGGAATGTGTTGGTCTTACTCGGCCACGTTTGCGTGACAAACAAAGACAACAAGAGGGAGGTCTGACTGAGACCGATGCGAGCAGCATGGCCAATCAAAAAAAAAAGATAACTCTCGTTGTTTTTTGCCCGCCCAGTAAGCTTCCGAAGGGAATTAATTGTGTGAAGCCAAGTGTGACAGTGAGGACCATTTTGACACGAAATGAGTCGCGCTAATTTCATTTCCATCCAAAAGACCTGACTGAGTCCCAATACTACGCTAGAGGCAAGCATTTCGTTCAGTACGGGGAGCCGACGGACCGGGGACGGGCCGCAGATCCGTGGCAATCATGCAGACATCTTATTCTTCAGGCAAAAATCAAGTCCTGCAGACGGGCACTTGCTTATTGAGGACTGAGCATGATTGTGATCGGATCGCAGATTTCATACATGCATGCTCTTGCATCTAGGCACGGATTCTTGAGTTGAAAATTGGATGCACGGAGCAGCAAAAGCGGCAGCGCTGAGAACAGATTGGAGCTCGGCTGAAATGTCAGCTCGTTGCCCGTGGTGGAGAAGCGAGTTGCCTTCGGCGCCTATTGTCTGTCCTAGCCTCCAAACTTTCTGTGGCGGCGTTGTTGTGGCCTAATTTGACTCTGATCGGCAGTGATGGTAACATTCCAAGCCCTAAGAGGTTCGAAGTGCCTCTGGCGATTCCATCTGAATAAATTGGGTCGGAGAAGCTAGATCATGAGTGATCAGATTCTGACATTCTGATAAGAATGCCCTAGCGCCTCGTCTCTCGAGAATGTGTGGATTCTAGAACCATTTCTTTCGAGTTTGAACTGCAAATTTGGACCTCTGGCCCCTGACGGAAAACGGCAACCTTCATGTGCGGAGAAAACACTGTTTAATAGTCAACGCGTCGCGTCAAGCTGTCTCTGGAAGCCATGCTCAAGTTCATGATTGCTGACAGATGAAACTTGGGTCTAATCCTGTTTCAACGTTGCGGCTGGGTTACCACAGAGTCGTCGTCTATGTTGTTGGCCCATGTAGAGTCCGTCGTTCTCATCGTCCTGTCATGGCCCATGGCTGCGTGGTCAAGTTGTCCAAAGCCGGGATGAGGGTGACCAGAGGCCCAGAGCCAACCTGCACGGGCTGTCCGTGTGTGCGAAGGCTTGTTGAGCATATCCGCACCGGATGAGGTTAGCATTTCGGGCAAGGATTTCGGCGACGAGCTACCCTTGCCTTTGACCAGGGCAGATCTTTGATGAATGAAGCCACGCCCAAGAGTGCCTGTGGGCTGGTGGGGTCTGGTCGTGAGAACGCGGAGCCAGCCAGGATATCACAGCGACGTTGATGTCGAGAGGAGAGAAGCATCGTTGGTTCCGAGCTGTCTGGTTTGATGAGGTCTGATGAGGTCTGGTGCACCTGACACTTGACACAAGCGCCCGCCGCCCGGCTGCCACCCGCGCGCCACCTGCCCAGCACCTGCCTTCCACCTGCCTTCCACCTGCCTGCCACCTGCCTGCCATGCCACCTGGGGATGAAAAGCCAGATGGGCCTGGACCGGGGGGGGGGGGGGGATGAGCTGCTTCGCTTCGGCTTTGACTTACAGTTTTATTGGCTTCAATCCCCTCGCTTGGCCGCTTCTGCTAGGTTGATTCTTTTGTCGATCTCCCACTCTGAATGATTCATCAACACCGGTCTATCGTTTCCGGTTGTCTCGTGGTATTCTACTGCTTCTTCTTCCTATGTATAGTGTCGCGCCTTCATCTTACACCAAGCTCGCTTGCTTGCCACCTGTATCCGGATTTCCTTCAGCCGATTCTTATGCTCACAAAGGAGCACCCGAGAGAACATCCTCGGCCCTGCTATTTCAGTGGTTTCAAACGCAGGATTTGATCAATCGGCATACGGCTTGCATAATCAAGCATAGATGATAACAACTGGTGTCGAGGCTTGACGCTCGTTTTGTCCTTTTTTTTCTCCCTCTTCTTGTTACGGCTCAAGAAGACTGAATGTTGACTGCCTCTCGCACACTTATACGAACAAAACATAAGGAAACACCTCTCCGTGGCTTTCTCGAATTACCTCTCTTCCCGCCTGACTTTCGCCTCCTTGGATAATTCGGACTTCGATCTCGATCTTGGACCTTCAATGCTCTCCTCTCAGATCGACGCATTCAACTCGATTTTCTGATTAGCGTCGTACAGCCCAGCATGGCAATAGGGTCATTAATGGGCAGCATTGTTGCCTTGGAAGGAGAGCCAGACCTTGTCTCAACGCAATTGCGTCTTCTTCCTATTTCGCCACAGCTTCTCATTCTCCCAAGTATCGAACATTACGTCAAACCAGGAGACCGCAATGGATGCTTCAGTGCACGCGGCTTTGTTCAGCAGATTCATGCCGCCCTGGTGGCACGGAATGATGCAGCGCGTACATTCTTGGATGGGTCGATGGAGGACCACAAACGACTTGTCTTCCTTCATGGAAGTACTCCTGGTGCTCAGACCTTATGCGTGAAACAAATCATGAAGTACGAAACCAATGGCAACAGAGCCGAGGCCGAGGCCATTTTCGAGGAGATTGTGAAAGACGGTGTGGCCGGTCTCAATGACCATTCATCTAATTTGGACCTGGATAACCAAGGTTCCGGTTGCTCATACACAGTGAACAATGACGACAACGTAAAAGAAGATGCTATCATGAGAGCCATGCGGGCGGCCGATGCTTTAGACCGACAAACGGCAGATTTGCAACCATCAGATGGTATGGTCCCCGGCCTACCATTCCGGCCTCGGAGCTCAAGTCTCCCCTTGTATGGTTCCCTAGACGAGTTTGCAGACCCAACGCCTTTCTATGTCTTTGGCGCTCTGCGGCCTGATGATGAAGAGAGTTCTGCTGAAGACGACGACGTGGAAACTGTCAGCGCACTCCCCACGCTCAAAGCCACCATGTTCTCAAAACCCACACAGCATACTTCAGAGATCCCCAAACTCGGATCATGGTGTCAATCGCCGAGTATATGCTCTACCAGCTGCTTCGGTGAGATTTACCGCTCAAGGGTCAACGCCGACGGAACCGATGCCATGGCTGGCTCACCTGCTTCCGAAGCTTTCAGCCTAGAATCCTCAGACAATGTCGTCTTTGGCGAGGCCTCTGTCTTGGACATGAGGCTATCATCGCGACGCAGTTCCATATCTAGAGTCAAGTCCCTTGACAGAATATATCCGGCTAGTCCCAGGTTTCGAGATCTCAGCATACCTACACAGTCATGGTTAGATGACCCCGATAGTCCGAGAACATTGCAACATTCCAAGCCTGCCACGTGGCTATCTGATGCTCAAACCCATACGTCAAGCCAGATGAGTATTCTCGAACGGCCGAGGAAAATAGTCGTGAGGCCACGGCTATCATCTGTACAAGTGCGTCCAGTACCGGTTTCCAAGAAGAGAAAAAAAGCAAAAGAAGCGATGGGTCATGCCAGACCTAATTATGTTGATCGGGGGACCGACGCTTGGCAAAGCCTTGCCAAGGACTCCAGATATCTGCCAGTTCTACCACCTGTTGAGGACATTGTTGTAAATCTCGTCGGAAACGACAGTGCAGACATATTGTTTGAATCCGCTATAAGCGCTTTCAAATACCATCGTTTTCCGCCGTTATCTTATTCCCCCACTCCGTCCGACGCAGATAACAACGATGGCTCAACACCGGGAACCCCAATACAACCGTCGTCTGAATCTGGGGACAAGTTACGCGTGCATTGCAAAGAATCGGACGTGCTGTCACCTAGCGCAGAAGACTACGATCCTTTTTCTCATACGCACCCATCATGGCAGCTATCAAAGTCGTCAGACCTGACTGCCATGGTTTCGACTGTTCAGCTTCCTGCTACTGTGCAAACTGCACCACCTGCTGTGAGTGAAAGTGACAACAAGTTTCATGAGTTCCACGTGGCTCCAGGAGAAACTGCCATATCAATCCAGAACTCTCTTCGCTCTATTCTAAGCGGATACTTTCCTCCCGACACTGCGGGCTATCGCCAGTTCCACACGTCTCTACTTCCCGAGTTTGACGAACTATGGAGGCCTTTGTTTCGAGGAGGTAGCTCACACAGAGATGACGGGAGCTTAATTCAGATCCTCGCAACTGGTTCACAGAAGGGAGTGAGTAAGGAGTATTTGCAAGGAGTTACTGGCAGATTGGAGAAAGTTGGTACGAAGTTGTCTGAATTCGTCGAGACTGGGCGTGTGGACTTTCGGTGAGGATCTAATGATGATGCCCACCTTTTCACGGTTAAAACTCTTTTCACTAATAACTTTACAGCTATTTGCTTGCCAACGCCATGCAGGCTTTCACAGCTCAGCGACTCGCCAATCAGACCGACAATCCATTTACCAACTCATACCTGCTAGCGACCCTGATCATTCCTCACTTGGAGACGTATCTGACATTGCATACGCATGTCCGGTATCTCTTGCTTGTGTATTCACCTGAACATTTGGCAATTGTGCTGGCACTTCAGAAACTCATCGGGGTCGATATCATGAAGGTAGTCCATAGTGTGGAGTCCACGAGCAAGGAAGCCTCATCTTTTACACACATTCGCGGGACATCGACATCCACGAAGAATACATTCGAAAGCAGGTCGTTGCGCTCGTTCTTCTCCGCTAAAACGACATCTTCGGATATTGCAATATCGGGAGCCAACTATCTTCTGGCGTCCACGGCCTCGGAGAAGCACATAGAATCCTTCGTGTCAACAGCATGGAACGCTGGAACGCTGGAACCTGACATGTCCGCGCCATCTACTGCAACAGCAAGGGCACACGAAAAGGTCTCAATGAGCCTTCGGGATTGTCAGACTAACTGTGCCCATATCACGACGCAAACGGTACAACGGGCCTCCTCCGCAGCCACTACTCATGCGCCTCCCTCCCGAGCCTTCGCACCAGCTACTGTTGCACGCGAGCGCCCATCACCCGCCGCCTCCCGTAACGCAGCCTCGATTTCCGAGACGAACCGGAAGCCCAAGTGGATCAAAAGCCAGCGTAGCCAAAGCAAGTTATGGGCCAGAAATATGCCACAACTTGAGAGAGAATCTTTGACAAGCCTTGAATACAGTGACGACAGCGATGACGACATGGATGAGCGTCGACTCATGCCTGTATTTATGCAAAAGCACCGTCTTGGAAAGCCGGATAGTCGAAAAGCTCTCAAGTTCTTAGGCCTGGCCTAAATGGTGGTTTTCCTTCACCAGAGGGTGTCTTTGAACATGGTCAAACCCACGTTAGAGCCCAAGTCCTTTCCGCTTTCCGTATTTGTTCTTTTTGGGTTAATTTTGAGTTGTACAGTTGTCGTTGCAATGCATCCTCATCCTCATCCTTTCTCCTTTCCTGCCCACCCGAGTCTTGAGCCCCAGGGTCTCTCGTTCGTCAAAACCATCGGGAAAACACGCACCGACACCCTCAAATAATTTCCGCGCCTCTCCTTTCATAATTTTATCAAATTCCCCCTCCTTTGCTCGGCACCCATGGCGGTGACAAGTCTATTTTGTCAACTAATGAAGTGAGTGGTACGGGAAAAAAAGGAATGTTTTGACGTCCTTTATGGGTTTGACGCTATTCAGTTTAAAAAAGAAAAGAGGGGGGAGGATGGGATTTATGTGCTTGCACAGTAGAGGAGGCTGTAGAGATATCTTCCGTGGCAAGGCATGTGCTGTGGAGAAGCATTTGAATTCTGGCGCAGGCCCCAGATGAGGCAAAGCCAAATGGGACGGCGTTGACGCTGTCGATGTGATAAAAAAAAATACAACATGTATCAGTCTTGTTACTTTTCTTCTTCCTCTTCCTCCTCCTCCTCCTTCTTCTTCCAATTTCATTCTATTTTAATGGATGAGACGGGCGACAATAGGGTTGAAACAAATCATGGTATGGACATGCATAGCCTACTTTGGGACCACAACGGGAACAATCATGGAAATAGTTCGTTTAACATCGAGTTTCCCTGTATTAATGCCCATTTTCACAACAACGCACAAGTACAAGAAAACTAGCTCAGATTCCCCTCAATTGATAATCGTCAAAACAAAGAAAAAGAAGAGAAAAGAAAAAAAAACCAACCAACCAACCAAACAAACAAACAAACAAACAGAAAAGAAAACGAAGCGGCAAAATTCAACGTAATCATCTGGAGACGCGGTGGTGCTGGTGCTGCAACCGGCCAAGCAAAGTGCCTTGCATTTCGGCCTCCAGACGGAAGTGGGCAAATAAGGAAGAAAGAGGGCAGAGAGGCGTATTCATGATGATGTCTTTGACGCCGAGTTCGGCGATGCCCACGACACGCTGGTCCCTTTTCTATTCCTCCCGGTGAACTGCTTTGCCATTGCCTCGGCTGAGTCGCCTCCTCGATGCATGGTGATTCGCATGGTCTCGTAGCCCGTCGACAAAACATGACAAGAAAAATGAAAAAGAAGAGAATCCAAATGGACGTAATTCAGTCTATGCGCAGAAACAAGACGTACTGGAATAATGGGAAAGATAAGTGTAAAACCGAGGTAGCCAGCCCACCCAGTTGCTTGTCTTAGCTTTCTCCTAGTGGTAGCCTACTCCATCGCTGACTCATTTCTGATGTGAGAACACACAAAAAAAAGAAGAGAGAAATTCGGGTTGCTTAGCAGCAGCTGTTGCTCGAAGATGAGCCAACGCCTTGGCCCTGACCAACCTGCACACTGGGCTTGGTGTTGTTGGCCGTTGTAGTACCCATGCGCTCCTTGATCTGGCGGGCCATCGTCAAGAATGCTTGCTCGACGTTGCTAGCATTCTTGGCTGAAGTCTCGAGGAAGGGAATTCCCAAGCTGTCGGCGAATTCCTGCACGAAGAACGTCAGTCAACAGTTGTATAATGACGAGGGGCAAAAGGGGAAAGCGCTCTGCCCATCGCCAACGCTCTCTCCATCGATTGAAAGATGTGACCATGGCCAAAGAAGCCTGGATAGACTGTATAAAAGAAGACGGTTTTGTGTTTGCTCATGGCCTCTTCCGCCGCCAAAGCAGGACACGGATCTTACCTTTGCCACTGTGTATTCGACAACCTTCTTATCCGCCATATCACTCTTGTTTCCAACCAAGAGCTTGTTCACTCCCTCGGTGGCGTATCGGTCAATCTCCTGGAGCCATTGCTTGACATTGTTGAATGAATCCATGTCAGTGACATCGTAGACGACACAAATGCCGTGAGCGCCGCGATAGTAAGATGACGTGATGGTTCGGAATCGTTCTTGACCAGCAGTATCCCACTATATCGAGGGTGATGGTTAGCCGGGCCGTACAAAGACTAGGCGTTGACCCATAAGAAATCAGCCGAGACATACAATCTGCAATTTTACGGTCTTGCCATCGAGCTCTATCGTTCGAATTTTCTGGAGTGAGAGTCAGCTTGTTGTGTGCATGCGTGTGCGCTTTATTTTATTCTTCTTGGTTTTTTTTTCCCTTGTTTTTATTCTTCTTCTTCTTCTTCTCTTTTCTGTTTTTTTTTTTTTTTTTTTTTTTTTTGCGATTTAACACTGAATCAGAGGGGCGCATACGAAATCGACACCAATGGTTGAAATGTAGGATTCAGTGTAGGTGTCGTCGGCAAATCGGAGCAACAGACAAGACTTGCCTACACCGGAATCACCGATGAGGAGCAGCTTGAAGAGGTAGTCGTATCTGATGCGGAGATGTCAGTATTGCTTGGAGAATTTGCGAGTGATTCCCGGCCGCCGCAGCCGACAGCCGCAGCCACCGCTTGTCGCTTGATGGGGGAGATGAGGATAATGACGCCACTGGAAAAGTGAGATGGAGGGGGCGGAGGAGCGGCATTCCAGAATCAACAACATGGGAGGCACTCTATTTGGCGGAAAATGATTAGCAATTTGCAACAGGAGGCTGGCCGCGAATGGCAGCGCGGCCGGTCTGGGCCTAGCTGGATCAGAGCATGGAATGCATACCACTCGGGGTTCATGATTGCGGCAGCGAGGTGATGGAGCGACGTGAAGGGTAGAAGGCGTCGTGATGGATGTGGAAAGGGTCAAAAGGATGGGTTGGCAGCAAAAGAAGGAGTGCGAGACGGGGTACGTCAGGGACAGCGGACAGTTAACAGCGAAACAGCGGACCACGGACCACGGACCACGGACAAATAGCAGGCAGACAGCCGACGGTGAACAGGGAGCAGCCAGAAGCCAGAAGCCAGAAGCCAGAAGGCAGCAGGCAGCAGGCAGCAGGCAGCAGGGGGGGGCGGAGCGGTGGCGGGCACGGAGTCACGTGCCCTCACCGGCCGTGCGAGCAAACACGACGCTCAGCCCAGCCCAGCCAAACCCAGCCCAGCCCAGCCTAGCCTCGACCGCAACATTGATGCCTCAGCCCAGCGCCGTCTGGTATCTGGCTAAGAACTAGGAAGTACCTAATCCAAGTACCATCTCGTGACCTGTCCATCTGCCCCGTTTTGCTCCCTCTCCGTCAACCCCCGACCGGCCGACCGGCCGACCGACCAGCCCATCATCACTGATCAACCAGCCCAGCCATGGTCATCCGGCACACGTATCGGCCATGTGCCCTCCGACACCAGGCAAGTCATTTCATGGAGATAAGATGATGGCATCACGGGATCTGAAGGCATCTGATGCCTCGAGTATCGCGGGAGTCGACGACACACGACCCTGCCAGGCACAGCGTTGCATCGACGCAGCCGTGCCGGACTGGCCGACCCAGTCCGGTAGACGATGAAGGATTCAAACGAGGTTCCTGCTCAGATAGGAAGGACAGCAGGCCGGAGGGTCGGAGGTCGCCCATCTTATCTGATCCGATGACAAGACGTCGATGCAGTCCCGATGGATTGGTGGATGGATGGGTGGATGGATGGAAGACGAACGATGGCATACATAAAGTACCCATGTACTTTACCTGCTTACCCAGGTAGAGAGGTACATGCATCCAATGGACGTGGGCGACGTCTCCGTGATGGAATGTACTTGCTTGCTGTGCATGTCTGTGCATGTCTTACGTCGTCTCCCGCAAGTGGCGCATCGGACGCCCCCGCTGTGGCTCTCGAAGGGCCTTGTTTGAGGATGAAATGGCTCCAGTTCTGAAGCAGCTAGTCGACGAAACCACGCCAACCTTGCTTTTTCTTCTTTTTCTTCTTTTTCTTCTTCTTCTTCTTCTTCTTCTTCATTTCCCTCTTCTTCTTTGTTTGCGCGTCGCCGAGTCTTCTTGTCCTTCCCGCCCGTCCCTTCCGGCATCGTCATGAACGGCAACCATCATTAAGTTGCTGACGACTGCTCCCCAGCAGCGCAGCCCACGCAGAGAGTCCCCTTCGCGTCGACCTTTCACTTTTTCCCATCCCACAGCCCGCCCTCCCGCTTTCCTCTTCTCGTCCGGGATTCGCCAGTCTCGAAGCAAATCTCCAAATGGCTGCGCCTTTGCGCAACACTCCCATCAAGATTGCTGCCCGCGCTCGCGTCATCACACCCTTCCATGGCTCCCTCGGCGCCCAGGGAATCCCGACTGCGCACACGGTCCTCTCCTCGGCCGTCTCCTCGACCGTCTCCTTCAACCCCGACACCCATCCGCAATGCTCGTCGCACACTCGCCTCGCCGGAGAACAATGGCCTCTGCGGTCGTGGTTCACGCGGACGGATGAAAAGTGGATAGAAGACCGACACAAACAACACGCCGAGGATCCGAACAAGGCCAAGCTTGGAAAAAGTTCGTTGGTCATGTTCTCCTTTCCTTTCCTTTCCTTTCCTTTCCTTTCCTTTCTTTTCCCTTATTTTATTCTTCTTTTTTCATTTCAACCCAAAGAATGCCCCCCCTTCCCAAAAAAAAAAAAACACCCAAAAATATCCCGTCAGCTCCCCCTTTGCTCCCTACAAATGCTCGTGACCGCCAACGTGACTGACCGCGCACAATGAAACCCCCCCAGCTCTCCGAATCCTCCAAGATCGTCTCCCGACGCTCCTGCAATCCCCCCTCCCGCAGGACATACTCGCGCCCAACATCTCCCTCGTCCTCTTCCCCACGACACACCCGCACCTGCCCGCCGTCTCGGGCAAAGTCGCCTACAACGCCGCCCTCTGGACCTCCCCCATCGCGTGGAACCGCGTGCCCATCATCGGCAACGTCAAGCTGGAGATCCTCGCCGAGCGCGTGACCTCGGAGCCCCTCACCTTCCTGCCGCGACGCCCGGGCGCCATCCCCGAACAGCTCGTCGTGCGGTGGTGCGAGCGCCGGAGGCCGACCGACGGTCAGGCTCCCGAGCCGGGAGGCATGGCGCGGGCCCTGTGGCGCGACCGCGGCGTCGACCCCAACAAGGCCTTTACGGGACTCTTCCTCTTCGACTTTGACGCCCAGGGGAGGGTGCTCACGCACACCATCGAGCAGGCCCAGGAGGGCGGCGACTGGGAAAGGGGAATGGGGGCCAAGTTTGTGGGCCTGACGGACTGGCTCCTCGGGGGGATGAAGAATGGCGGTCAAGACCCGATACCCATGTTTGAGAAGATGAAGTGATGTGTGTGTGTGTGTGTTTTTTTCCTTTCTTTTTCTTTTTGTAAAAAAAAATTCCTCTCCTGTCTCTCTCTCTCTCTCTTTATTTTTATTATCATTATTGCTATTATTGTCAAGGACAAAAAAGAGAGAGAAAAAATAACAGGGCACACAAGACCGCTATGGGTCGGTCGACAAGAGGGCGCGGCGTCGTCATCACACAACCGACATATGTCAAGCGGCATGTCTTGTCCAAAGGGGGAATGAGGCTCGGACAGCAACCGTGTACGATTAGTCCAAGATAGTATTTCTACAAAGCCAAGAGACTCGAGCGTCGCAAACGCCAATCATCAGCATGATACATGCCCCCTTTTCCTTTTTCTTTCCGTTTGTGTTCATTGCCGAATCCAAGGACCACACTCTGCCCACTCTTCTAACCTTCCGAGACATGCAAGGCCAGCCCGACACAAGATAAAAACAAAACGAGGCCTCCTTTCGCCGGGCTTGCTTGTCAGAGACAGCAGCGCCGAGGACGACCTCTCGACCCGAGGCATTTCACAATATTCTGCCCTGCGAGTCAAGGCGGGGTGCCGCACTACAACTGAAAAGGACGAACCAGAAAAAGAAAAGAAAAGAAAAGAAAGAAAGAAACGAAGAGAAAGAAAGAAGACAAGAGAAAATGAAGGGGAAAAGGGGGGGGGGGAATGAAAAAGGAGATTCCATCCCGCTTCCATAAGAGTCGTTTTTCGGTGCATCTGGAACCGGCACTCCAGCTTCGGCAGCAAAACGCCCGTTTGTGATCATCTCGGCCGTCTTGCTTGACTTCACATGCGACAAGAAAACCCGAGGTAAAGAGGGAAGGGGTCGCCGCTGAGAGCAATGGGAAATACCCAACCTCTGTATCAAAAGGCAACGTCTCCGAGATTCTCGCCCTCAAAACCCATCATCGCAAGCTTCCTGAGTTTCTTCTTCTCCCTGCTCTTCTCCAGGGTCTTCCTCTCCTCGGCCAGCCTGCGCACGATATCCAACTCGGCAGGCTCAAATCCAGGAGGCGGGTCGTCGTCCTTGTCGAGGTCAATCTCGCCCAGGAGCAGGACGTTCTCGCCTCTCACCAGGAAGATGCCGTGCTCAATGTCGGCAAAGTATCCTTGGGGGAACTCGGCATCACATCCGGGTTTCGGGGCAAAAATTCGTTCCGTTGTGGATTGCAGGACGAGGTTGGCTGTGCCGCGTATTAGACAGGTACCCCCGAAAGAAAACATTTCCCGCCATGAGGGATGAGGAGTCCCAATCAGCCAGAAAGAGTTGGCCGACGCGGCCGGGGGGGGGGGGAAGGGAGGAGGCAAGCTCGTACCAAACTGATCCCAGCTCCGCAGGACGCCAATCAGTTTCCTCCCGTCACGCAAAACCACCATCAGCTTCTCTGGGGAGCGAGAACATCTGTCAGCCAGGGAGCCGCGTCGCAGACAGGGGGACGGTTGATAGAAAGGGAACAAGGCGTCATACTATCTGTCAAGTCGAGGAGCTGAGCTGCCGTGGTGAACATTTGCGGCGGTAATTGGGCCGGTGCGTGAGCAAGTGTCCCGGATGACACGGCTAGTCCTCCATGCGGAGGGGCATCGGAGATGTTGAGGTTTTCCATCTCTACGTCATGTAGGCCGCCGATCACGGACTAGAGAGAAGGCGGTGCTGGAAGTTGGTTTCAGAAAAAGTTCCATGGGTTGGCCTCTGTTCCTGTTTCAATTCGTAAAAGATCATGACAGGACTGACCGAATATTATATCGGGGCAAAGGAAGAGAGTGCGGGGACGGCAGCTTCATTCACAGCGGTGGGAATCATGGTCTTGGGGTCGCGACCACCAACACACTCTGTTCGTCGAGTTGCTCACGAGTGACTATCGATTAACGTGGTCACGTGATACTGCTGTTGTTGTCAGTCATGGAAGGGGCATGGAACATGCAGGGAAGGCGCGGGACACTGATTCGCTCCGCTCTTAGATACATCACGGTACTTACCTCCTCCTTACTTAAAACAAGTACCTTGTGTATACATGTTTACGTATGAGATGAGTTGCGGAGCAGCATCAAGTGCGGAAAAGGGAGAAAGAAAAAAAAGGCACGGAATCAAAGGTGCAAGGCACTTGGCAGAGACGGCCGCACTTTTCGCAACATGGCGTTCGTGCGACGCCAGTCCCTCTCGGACAGACCCCAGTACAAGGCATTCATTCTTGGCTCGGCACACAAAGTCTTGCTCTGCCATGAGTATTGTCTTGTACATGTTTCTGTGCTTGTCTCACAGATGCTTCAGGGTCATCTGAAACAATCATGGAAATGTCGTAGCGTCTTCTCTATAAGAAAAGAATGGCTCCCAGAGAAGCTGGCAGAAACATTCCAATTTCTTTCAAGTTCCCCCGAGACCGTGCTCCTCTCCATCCTCCTCCTCCAAAAACCCCTTCTCTCTCTTTTTTTTCGACTTTTCTTTTCTTGCTAGTCTTCTCTCTCGTCCCTCCCGAGGACCGAGACCATGCATGCGGATTCATCATGAAATGATGGGGGGGGATATAAAAAAAATCAGGCAGGCCAAAACATGAATCTATGGTTTTCTGCAACCCGCTAACGCCTTAGTATATATGCATGATACATCCTTCTTCAGTGGTGCATTGATAAAGAATAGAGCTGCATCTCGACTTGTCCCCGATTTTGACGTCGCTGCGCTATCTTGTTCAAGATGTGCCTCCCCAGCCTCAAGTTTGCATTAATGAAGATGATAGGTTCAAATTCAGAAACCGACCGGATATACCTCAATGCCATTCACGGCACAGCACCGTGTGCATTTTTTTTTCTTTCTGTCTTGCAGAAGCCAGTCTGCCATGGTCATGTTGACCATGTCTGACTCGGCTCCTCCTCCAGTCGCGACTACAGAAGGGCTCGGAGGGATAGGGGAAGAGTGTGGGTGCTTGCTACAATCGATTGATGGTCGAGTATTGTAGTGCCTCTTGTAGCTCCGGTCTAGATGCCAAAGCATCATGAGCTTGACTGTAGGTGAACCATTGTCGCTCCCTCTTGTGCCTCTCTGGCCAATCTTCGACTTCGGCCAGAACAGTGGCTTGGAAAAAACAGTATTGCGCTCTGTCCTTGGAAGACTTGGGGGGGCGCTTCTCGTCGATGGTGCCCAAATTGTAGTCGATTTGGATGGTTATGCCGGCCTCCTCCCAAGCTTCGCGAGTGGCTGCCTCTTCGCAAGTCTCATCTGATTCCCAACCCCCCTTGGGGAGAACCCAGCCTTTGCGCCGAGTCGACTGTATGAGAAGGACATAATTATGATCGGGGCTCAAAGGAACGACTCCGGCGACTAGACGTTCGCCTTTCGGATTGTATCCTATAGTCGTGGTGGAAAGGAGTCAGTAACTCTCGCGTTACACCAGGTTACTGAAAAAGGCACAACATTTGTTCAGCGCGACGACCGATAGCCAGCTCTCCTGTTCCGATAGCAGCTATGCGCGGATCAAGAGAGCAACACCCGCGTAAGACCAGCACTCACGTTGCTTATTTCTCCCTGTCCGCGACTGCATAGAACGACCGTCAGAGGTCTCTAAGCCGAGGCCAGACATGATCAATGTTCGGTTGTGCTTGCGACCGCGGTTCGCTGCTGCTTTCGGGATCCAACGTTGGCCGGCAGCGCTTTTTTTTTTTTTAAAAAAAAAAAAAAAAACCAAAAAAAAAATCGAGGAACCAGACTGGATGCCGAATTTGACAGGGGATGGCAGCGCTGCAACCAGGTAGGTGTAGTCGGGGCTGGCGGCTTGCAGCAAAGAAAAAAAAAGATCAGAGTGAATGACAAGGCATCATGGTTACTGTCTGTCGATTGGAATTGTCGTACAAGCTTAGCTATTGGATAATGAACGGTGAAGACGGGGAGAATAGAACAGAGGTGTAAGAAGCCGCCTCGGCCTGGAGAAGGGCGGAAAGGCTGGGCGTCGAAATGCAGTTACCGCCGTGCTGGACGGAAAATACAAGCATCGAATTAAGCCTGGGCACCCTTATTATTGGGGGCGGAGGCGCGGCGGACTGGGAGGTGGGAGTGGAGGGGGTGGAGGGAGTGGAGGGAGGTGGGAGGTGGGAGGTGTGGGAAGTGGGAAGTGGGAAGTGGGAAGTGGAGGGTGGAGGATGGAGGGTGGGAAGCTGGGCAGTGGGAAGTGCGAGGCGGGACGCCGCGCCAGGTTAGCCAGCGTGCGGCGAGCGACGCGCTAAATTTTGGCAGTCGCGGCCGCCGGAACATGCAGTCGACGACGACAACATGTCTGGCCTGGCCTGGCCTGGGCTAGGATCTGGGTCCAGCTGGGTCTGGTTCTGGTTCTGGTTCTGGTTCTGGTTCTCGTTCTGGTTCTCGTTCTCGTTCTGGTACCACTGACCGACCGACCGTACCGTACCGCATTGTACCGTAAGTACGAGACCAGACTCTTTGTCCATGTCCAGTCCGCGCTGGTGTTGGCGCTGGCGTTGGCGCCGGTGCTGGCGCTGGTACCGACTGGTACTGGCGCGATATGTCCGGCTTTTTTGTGCGAGTTCTGGCCACCAGACAGCGCCCAGCAGATTGGATTGAGGCGCTCTGCTCAGCTCCCGTTGCAGGCCCCGGCAGCAGCCAGGTCTGTCTGGTCTCGTCCGGTCTGCAAGTGGTCGCTGGCCAGGTCGGTCGATGGCGTCGGGAAAGCAGAGCATCTATCCATGACCCAAAGGGGGGGGGGGAGGAGACGGAACAAACAGGCTTGTGCCAGGCGTGCCCAGCGTGCCCAGCGTGGTGACGTTCAGGTGGAACGAATCGTGGGACTTGCAGGGCTCGAGACAGAGTTGCGCAGATTGGGCAAACCGGATCGGTTTGAGCAGACGGGGTCTGATCCTCTGTCATCCTTTCTCGTCATCCGTCTTCTTTCTTGTTCTTGTTGTTGTTCTTATTCTTCTTCTTATCCAATGCTCGTCCGCTTGAAGACGGGAACGTAAATAACGCACTGGAGTTTGTAAATATCACACTGGAATTACTAAAACCGGAAAGGTTACTTTTCGCGTGCTCCACACATATAAGTATCTCTAAGGTTTCTTATTATTTTATTTATTATAAAGTATACTCTATAATTAAATTTATTGTAGTATATTAAAAGCTTTATTAAGAGAAATAAATTTATAGTCTTTAAAAGGTTAATTTATAAAGAATAATTTAATAAAGAAATTAGCCTTTTAATAATAAAAGTAGCATTATAGTATTACTATAAAGTTAATAAAAATATTTATTATAATTAACTATATATAAAAGGGACTTTATATATAAAATTTATAGCTAATATATAAACTATACTTAAAATACTTAAAAAGAAATAAAAAAGGTATATTATTACTAAAAGTAGGTGTGTAGGGACCTCTTCCGTTTCGGGCAACTCTAGTGTGATATTTACAAACTCCAGTGCGTTATTTACGTCCCCCTTGAAGACGTAGGCTTTTGTTGATAGATAGCGTTGGTTTTGCACAGTTTGACTGGCTTTGCGTGTCTTTTGGAAACGAGGCGACAAGGCCATAGTGACGTTTGCATGTGGTCGGACGAGACACCATACCTCCAAGTACTTTAGTACGTAGGTACTTCCTACCTACCTACTTTAGTACCTAGGTACCTACCTACCTAGGTACCTACCTACCTACCTAGGTACTTACTTATTAAAGACTACAAGTAGCTGCTACTGGATATTAAAAACAAGTCTCTAGGTACCTAAGTATATACCTACTTACTCTAGTAAGTAAGTAGGTAGTAAGTACCTCTACCGAGTACCAGGTCGATACCAAGGTCTCGGGAGGACCCCTGCATTAGGCACCCGCAGGTATCGTAAGTAGGAGGTAGGCATCGGGTAAAGTACCTAGGTACCTAACAGATACTTGTGAGAAGTAGCCTCCTACCTGCTGGCACGTAGCAGGTACCCACCATCCCAATGACCCAATGACCTTCTCCCGCTCTCCGGCTGGGTTCCTGTGCAGTGTGCAGCTGTCAACGCAAAACAGGGCGAGCTGGGGTTGCCGTCTGGTCAGGTCAGCTCATGCGAGTGCCGGCCTCGCGGGCGGCAAAAGCCCTCCGTGTCTGGTATCGAATTGATTGCAGCAGCATGGGTGCGAGCCTTTCCTCTCGGCATCAAACGACATCTGCCATCTGCCATCTGCCATCTGCCATCTGCCAGGACGCTGGCAGACAGCATAGGACCGCTGCTGGCGCAATCGCATCAAGTAACGGTGAGGTCTGCGACGCAGCGACTGTGCAACCGACATCGCACAGGAACCGAGCGAATGCGGGCGCCATCGAGACGAGACCATGACGCCGATCCAGGAAGGGCAACAGAGCGAGGGCTTTGTCGCCTTGTCGCTTAATTAAATTATACCCTCCGTGCCATGGCCAACACGGCCGCAGAGTCGATCCGGAGAGAGGCAGCCTTCCGAGCCGTTGCCGATCCTCGGAATTGCCCTTGCGGACGGCCGAACGGACTGGGGGTATTCGTATTCGCTCAAAACACATTGGCTCACCTGTCTTTCGGCGGCCGTCCATCATGAGCCTCTACAACACCGTCAAAGGGTTCCCACAAGAGGCACGATATCGTCCCGAGACACGAAGAAAAGGAATGACACGCGTACAGATGGAAATTCTCCACAAGGGCCATCACCACGTTGTACATACATATGTACATATGCATGTATGTACATACACACAATATACCATGCCGGGGTTCCATGACGGTTCCTGTTCAGGTCCCGAGAATCCGCCACACGAGGCAAGCATGAAGCGCGGGTCCTGGGCATGCCGTGCGAACAAAAACGAGGGGCATGGCGAGGCGTATGGCAATATGCACAAAACCATCCGAGACAAACTGACCGGTCGCTCAGAGTGGAATGAATGACAATAAAGGAAACAACCTGCCATGTTGAGTAGGTTAACTATGTAGGGATATATCAGAATTGTAGATTGTCTTGGTTGATGGCGTCGGCCCTCCGAAGTGGAGGGTTACACGACGTGGATAGGCTGGTTTTTTTTTTTTTTTTTTTCCCGCGCCAATTTCTCCGGACACGAATTCTCCAAGACTCGACAACAGCAAGTCTGCAGTCCCAATCAGAAGCTAGAAGATAGCTTGATCTGCGCATCGCATACTCGTATATCAAACTGGCTGGCCATACGTCTCCGGCCCGCTAGCGTCAATACTTATCAATAATACCGGAGCTTGGTAAGTACAGTGTGTAAGTAGGTTAAGTAGGTACCTGGCAGGAACTTACCAGGTACCTACTAGGTATCTACTTATTCAGAGCGGTCGAGGGCTCTCAAGTAGGTACCTGGCATGGGCAGGACGGGGCACAACGAGTGTACAGTCTACATCTCTGTTCAGTATTCCTCCCTAGTCGCCCAGGGATTGCCCCGACGTGCATTGTTGTTTTCCCGTGATGGCTCGACGAAATCGTAACCGCATTGCGTCAGGACAACTGCGTTAAGTACCTACTTAGGTAGGTATGTAGTGCGGCTTGTTCCAATGAGGTATGAGGCCAAGCAGCAATGGGTCCCGCCCATCCCTCATCACGCGCATATCACGCGCATATCACGCGCATGGGCGGTGCCTGCCTGCCAGTTGCAAGGCATCCACGTCAGTCCATACATACTACGTCGCCACCTGTCCTGCGACTTGCACCGGCATCGGCATCGGCATCGTCTCCGTCAGCACCCAGCATCAGCATCCAGCATCAGCTGCCAGCGACTCGCCGCGGCGGTTGTTCTACGCGAGAAACTCGATCCGGAACGCCAGCTCCGTTGCGCGGTCCAAATCCACGCACATTGTCGTGATAACCTGGTGAGGCGGCCCCTTCAAGAGACGGACACTCTTGCAGCATCTCCACTTCACCCAAGGTGTCCGTCCCCAGCGACCAAAAGGTGCCTGGGGACTCGGCCATTCAAACGACAACCGCCAAGGCGAAACTCGAATCGTTGAGGCGAACCGAACCGAAGCGGCTGCTAGGAAGCCGTCCGGAAAGGCTCGTTCGTCGTCTCCCCCACACGGACTGAAGCCAAGCTTGTCTCCTTCACCGATCGGCTTTCCTCTCCAGGCCGACGATTCCAGGGCTTAAGCGGCAGCAAAGCGGCAGCAGCCGGGCCATGCACTGAAACCCTATACATCCAACGTCATCCAACGTGGAAGACCAAGTGTCTCGTCTCGTCGGGCCGAACAGCCTCTCTTGCAACATGCAGACCCTGGAAAGCACCTCGGTCGACTACGAATACCTTGCTCCCGTCGGTGAGTAGTTTTCTTTCTTCGAAATCCAAGCTTGAGTCCGCGTGCTGCACATCCGCCATTCAGTTGAAATCCGCCGTAGCTGTCAACCTGCTTCCCACCTCCCCCCCCCCCCCCCCCCCCCCCCCCCTTTTTTTTGGCTTCTCTTGTATGAGCTCTCCCACGGATAGTGCATTGATATTCTCATACATGGCATTTATATCGGCCGTTTAAGAATATAGAAATCGGTAGACATGTGTAATGGCATGTGTATAGAGCGCATCTTTGCGGCACATGCACAAAGTGACACGTATGGTTTATTTGAGTTTCCTCGGACATCATAATTGCTTCGTTGCCGGCAGCAAAATTCCCGAGGCTGACTTTAGGCAGGATATGCAAAGACTACGCCGTGCTCATACTGTGGCCGTAAACGGTCAGAAAGTGAGATTTCCCCCAGACCCAGCTTTTCAGGACAAGCTCTCCATTTCCCAAGCGTTCGGCGTTCGGTAAAGGAACTGACGCCGGAATATATATAGGTTATTCGTATTTTGCAGAGGCAACATCGCTGAGTCCTGCATTTTACCAGAATCTCCTTGACAGATGCTGGCGTAGATCGGGAACGACAATATATCGCCCGAACCAAGCTCGGTCGTGCTGTCCTTACTATACTATCCGACTCGATTCTGGTCGATTCAAACCCTCAAGAAATCAGCGGCAAACCGTAAATCGTTTCACGAAATTCGTCTGCGGAGATGCGTACGTCAAGGAAGCCGCCCGGCTGTATCCAAAAACCCGGGAGGACGTGAGGAGGAGAGACAATGAATTTTCTCTCCTAGATCGGATCCATGAAGCAGAATACGATCGTTTGAGACTTCCTCCAGAACCAGCGCATAAATTCGTCGTCACCCTGGAAGTGGATACTTTTACTGAGGAGAAGTATCAAGTCTTTGACAACTACCAAAGGGTTGTGCACAACGACCCGCCTTCGAAGAGAACCCGTGAGGCATTTGTCCGTTTTCTCTGCAGTTCTCCCTTGAGGCGGGGGTTCCTGGTTGAAGAAGGCCAAGGCAGAAAACGACTAGGTTCGTACCACCAGTGCTACCGGCTGGACGGGGTCCTGGTTGCCATGGGAGTCTTGGACCTGCTCCCGACTTGCGTCAGCTCTGTTTACTTCCTCTACCATGAGAGCATCGACAAGCATGCGCCGGGAAAGCTGGGCGCTCTGCACGAGATTGCGCTGGCCCTTGAAGAAGGTTATCAATGGTGGTATCCGGGGTACTACATCCATAACTGTCCCAAGATGAAATACAAAATCGATTACTCTCCACAGTTCATACTGGATCCCAGCACCTTTTGCTGGGATCCTTTGGACTCGACAGTCTTGAGCCTTCTGGATCAAAAACCTTTTGTGAGCTTGTCCATGGAAAGGGACGGTGCTGTTACTTCCGGGCAAGGCACTGCTGGCCACGACGACAATCCGGACAGCGGGGTCAGGCGACGGAATGAAAAAGGGTCGCTCTTCAGGTCCGGCATGCCCGGCATCAGCTCCGTCTCCGACATGATGCGGGTTGACCTGGATCATGTTGCTCTCAGGATATCTTCTGCGGGACCCCTTTTCGTCATGTCGGATCTGGTCCCTCATCGGGAGGAAGCGAGCTTTGAGGACTGGCACGGTTTTAAAGCCTCTGTGGCAGAACTAGTGGCGGCTATAGGGCCTGACATGGTTGAAAGACTATGTTTAGATGTGACCATCGGAAATTAGGATATACTTTTTGGCGCGGCGAAAGAACTTGGCCAATGGGTACCTTGTGTGTTGAGGCCAGGAACATACATATTTACTAAGAGCCATTTACTAAGAGCCTATACAAAGTAGGCGTCAGGATCAAAACGGTTTTCCTCTCGACTCGAGGAAAGCGCTTTGTCCCGCCTGGTCTTCCGTATTGCTTCCCCCCACTAAACTTGACCAATAAGTGGATCGGCCTATCTTATCATACCAAACTGGTAATGAATTCCATATGGCGCAGTATGTGATGCAGTTGCTCAAACTTTCTACGTGATACATAGCAGGTCGGGGGAGAAAAAAACTTCATGTTTGGATCCAGAACATGTAAACCACCTCGTCACGATACATCAGCAACCCCAGCACATTGACGCCGCATACATTTCCCCACTCACCGCATTCGGGAGGCCATGACCACACACCAAACCCTCCTTTCGCCAGCCGAGCTCGCCTATCTGCATAGTTCACTGTCTCTCAAGCCACCAGTCCGCGCCGATGGCCGCTCTCCGACGCAATTCCGGCCGCTGACGGCAGAAACGGGAATACTCCCGGGCACCAATGGCAGCGCGCGAGTATGCTTTTCGGACGGCACAGAGGCCATTGTGGGAGTCAAGGCGGAAATCGAGAAGACGCCTGGTATACGCGATGCCGATGACGCAGAGGACAAGCTGAGCGCCATAGCAGGTGCCGAGCGGCCGAACGAGAAGAGGACCAGCCGGGATTGGTTGGAGATGACGATTGAGATACCGGGCCAGAGAGACGACGAGGCTTCCACCGTCTTCCTGGCCGAGATGCTGCGGGAAGCGCTACTGGCTGACGGAGAGTTTGCGGAAAAGCTGTGGATAAACAGACGCTTTCACTGGAGACTATACTTGGATGTAGGGTTTTTTCTTTTTTTCTTTTCTTTTTTTTTTTTCCCTGGTTGTCCCTCCCTCAATTCCCTTGGAAATGTCCGTGACACAAGATAACCTGGTAGAGTCTGATTAGGTTTTGCTCATATCGCCACCTCTCACCTATCCGCTCCCTCTCCTGTCCCTGACCTCGCATCTTGCGCTTCTCGCCACCCGACTACCGCGTCTCAAGTCGGAAGGTGACGAGGACCCCATGTTCGACGACGACTGGGAATCATCACAGTATTTGTACCCCCGTGAACGCGGCGCAACGGGCGCACGGCCGCCGATCACGCTCTTGATCATCACTGTGGCGGGCAACATCATCTTTGACCCGTCCAAGGAGGAGCTGGCTGTCGCGGAGACGGCACTCGCCGTTTCCGTGTCGGAAGTTCGAGCGGACAAAGGTTCGGGTGAGATGGACGTGGACTCGAGCCGCGAGCTGCAACTGTTGTCGATGAGAACAATCGACCCTCCGTCGCGCCTAACGCCGCCGGGCGTGCCAAACTCGGAAAACGTCACCACGAATGGTGCCGCGGCGGGTGCAACGGCTAAACAGCAGAATGTGCAAGGGCACCAGCAGCAGGTGGAAGGGGTGTGGAAGGCGCCGCTTGGGGGAACCAAGTACGCTGTGCTGGAGAGCATATTGGATGCGGTGCTGGACAATTGCGGCGTAGTCGACGAGATTCTGGATGGGCTGGACGGCGTTGACTTGACTTGATGTTGTCCGCTGGGAGATTCATTGGGGCGAGCAAGACGTGAAATTTGGCGAATTCTTTTTTTTTTTCTATTTTTTTTTCTTCAAAAGTACATGTCAAGACGAAGAAAAGAAAAGTTCAAAGGTGCTCGAGCTCGACTCATACACCGAGACGCTTGCGATGGGGTATATGCAACCCAGGACTTCAACAACACAACGGCGGATTCATCACACACGAGCCCTTGCATACTGTTCTCATCTTGATGTAAACAAACAAGGAGCCTAGCAAATACAACATGACGGGAGAGCACGAGTCAAAAGACACCCCCGTGGCAATTTACCAAAATCCAAGCCACTTCTTCTTCTTCTTCTCGGTCTCCTCCCCCGGGCCTGAACCGGCCTCCCCTCCCGATCCCGTCTGCGGGCTAAGCTCGCGGCCCAGCGCAGCAGCCTCCAACTCCTCCTCGGACTTGCCGCCCTCGTCCTTTCCGAAAACCATGGACACTGGATCCTTGGTCTCGATGCCGTGGGCCTTCATGTAGTACTTGCGTTTGGCGATGTCGTCGAGATGACGGGTGCGGTGCTCGCGGGCCTTGACGGCCTTGTCCTGCTCGTGCAGGGAGATGACGTTCTTCCAGGCCGTGAAGAAGTAGGTCGGTTGGTGCCAGAGGTCGGAGAGGGGGGGGACGAGGTCTTTGAAGGGGGAATTGTAGGCGTAGTTTATGAAGAAGGTGTATAGGGCGAGTGCGAATAATGCTCCCTGCGTGTAGATTGGGAGGTTAGAGAATTGAAAAAGAAAGAACGAAATAGAGGGAAGGAAAAAAACACTAATAGCTTAATGGTTTTTTTTTAAGAAAAAGAAAAATTGCAGGAGAAAAAAAAGGTGACCAAAGAAATCTTGACAACTATTGGCACCTCGAACAAAAAAAAAAGGAAACCGACTCCCTTTGACATGACGACTCACCATGGTGATAAACGTATGCAGCAGCCGGCTGTGCCAGAACCAATGAGCCCAGGTCCCCTCAGGAGCCATCAAGCCAGGATAATGCTTCCGATCCTGTGCTGCGATTTCCGACGCCGTCAGCTCGGGCCCGTAGTGTCTCGGCACGGCGTTGCGCTTGAGTCGCGATCCATGAGATGGAGGGTTGAACTTGGTCGGCTTCTCGAGTACGATGGGCTTCTGGACGCGGTCCTGCGAAGACGACGAGGACGACGCGAAGCGGACGAGGACATTTTGCGAGAGGGGGATGCGCACGCCGCGCCAGAGAGGTCCTTGTAGCGGGAGGAGAAACCGCGGGATGATGGTCCGGACGGCCATGATGTGGTTGTGTTCTTGTGTCTCGCCGTGTTTGGCGGTGATGCGTGCGAGAATGCTGTCACGGACTTTTGCTTTTCGAGAATGTGCAGGCCTGATACGAGCAGAAAAGGAAAACTGCGAAACGACCTCTTTTTTTTTTCCTCTCCGTGCCCTTGCTTTTTTTTTTTTTTTTTTTTTTT
>SRPY01000201.1:0-46690 GCA_018360145.1 Claviceps africana
AAGCGTCGCCGGCCTGGCGAGGCGCTACGCCGAGCAGACGGCCGTCATGACGGGCGAGGACGAGGCCGTCGCGCAGGCCAAGGTCATGAGGCGGGACCTGTGCGCGGAGAAGCCCGGGTTCGCGCTCTACGGGACGTCGGACGCCCTGGTGGTGTTTTGCCAGTCGCTCGCGGGGCTGGACCTGGCGCGTATGGCGGATTTTGCGGCCGCCGTGGTGACGAAGCCGTCTGGGGGCGCGGGCGAGGGCGGCGGCCGCGGCAATGGCAATGGCAATGGCAATGGCAATGAAAAGGGGGCGAGGACGACGCCTGCTGGGCGCATCGTGAGCAGCGTCTTCAACGCGGTCAACTGGACGGATGCGGGCGTGGACGCCGTGTCGCTGCTCGGGGAGGACTACGGGGGCGGGTGTTGGGTCATGGCCAAGTTGTCGGCGGGGTCGTGGGACAGCGTGCTGGAGGAGCTGGGAGGGTTGTGAAGTTTATTGTTGTTGTTGTTGCTGCTGCTGCTGCTGCTGCTGCTGCTATTGTTGCAGTTGCCTGGCACAGCGACGCCGATGCGACGCGACGTGTTGGCACGGTTTCCATTTGCACAGTTGTGTTGGGCGAGTGACGCTGTATTCAATTGGACAGGGGCTTCCAACTATGCATATCGAGTACCTATACAACGTGTAGATACAATACAAAAGTAGATGGAGGACGTGTGTGAATGTGAATCTCTGGTGCCCAGTCCACACCCCTTTTGCCAACCAATGTTTTAGTCGACGATGGCCTGCTTGCATATAATGCCCTGGCCGGCCTATGCGCAGGAAGGGAAAAAAAAAAAAAAAAAAAAAAAAAAAGGTCAACGCGGGCTCTGTTCAAATTATACATACGCGTAATTTAAAAAAAATTCTCTTCTTTTCTCTTCTTTTCTTTTTTTTCTTTTTCTTTTTCTTTCTTTTTCTTTTTCTTTCTTTCTTTTTCTTTCTTTTTCTAAAAAAAAAAGCATGTCTTACCAGCCTGAGGAGGCAGCAGCTTGGCTTGCCCGTTTCACAACCAAATACGCTCGCTACATGACAATCCCCCAAGTCAACAACCTAAACACAACCTCTGCCGTAGCCAGCTCGCTTCCATTGAAGAGTGAGGGAACGTACGGGTCTTGCACTCAATGCCTACAGCGCCGAGGAGGTTTATCGAGCAGCAATATGGCACGGCCAGGAGGCCAGCGGGGCATGAGAAGGTGGTGTTGATTTGCGCTTCAACGACACTTTCGGTGACGGCCAGCAACGTAAGGCCGAGGGCGGTGAGGAGCTTCATATTGACGAATTTTGAGATTATTTTTTTTTTGATTCGTTTTTCGAGTCTTATGCCGCACTGCTTTGTAAGGCTGTCTTGGAGTATGTATGCCAGTATGTTCAGAATGCTGTTTGAATGGGGATTTTCATGATGCGGCCGACGCCACCAACCTATTTATACTTGATCAGACACGGACAGATGTGCTGTGTGGCATCTGCTGGGTGGTATGAGATGGCATTTCGAGAATTCGCCCTCTTCCTTCCATGGCAAAACCCGTTTGTTTCGTGACTCTGGGCAAGACAACGGCGCTGATGCTCGGTGAATAAAGTCGTCACGTTGGAAATTCCACGACTGGAATGACCTTCATTGCTGCGACCGTCACGTATTCTTGGCCGGCTCATACCAGCAAGCTCTCCCTGAATGCAAGCTCTCCCCGGAGACAAGAGATGAAGCCAATCCGCTGCACAGACGGCTTTCAAACCGAGACTTTGAAGGCATCGAGACTGTCTTGCTGGCGCGAAACGAGCCCGTCGTTGTCTGGACGCGGGAAAAGGACGGACGAACCGCGTCGCATGTCGGGGTTTCTCCACGGGCACACTCGTGAGTCGTCTGGGAATAGGGTATGGAGGAGACCCCGCAAAAGATAGGGATCTGAGACAGGGTCCCCCTTGACCCCTTGAGCCCTTGACCATCCGTCCAAGCCTGTTCGGCCAGACGCTTGGCTCCGAGACGCGAAGTCGAAGTCGAAGTCGTCGACTCGTTTTGAGGTCTTCGTCTGGTCTCGACGCCGAGGACGACTGCCAAGCATTGACACAACGGCAAGTGGCGCGGCGCCAGCATGGACCAGACAGCTGGCAGACGGCTGGCAGACGGCTGGCAGACGGCTGGCTGGTCTAGCGCGCACTGCCAGCCAGCTGGCGCAACTTGGCGGGCGCGACCGGCGGGACCGGCGGAAGGGCCAATGACGCGTTGGCTCCGACTCTCCGAGGCCCGCCCCACATGCACCCCTTCTCCTATTCCAACCAGCCACCACCGACGCCGGGAGACGACGAACCCTTTTCGCCGCGACCTCGCTCCTCGGCAGTATAAACCTGAAGCCATTGCTGCCCCTGGCACGCCATAGTAGTCATCCGCATTCCCTATTTTGCTGCTCCTCCTCTTGCTCCTCCTCTTTATCTGTGCGAGGTTTTTTTTTTTTTTTTTTTTTTTTTTTTTTTTTCCCTCTCCCCCTTGTTTCCCTCGTGAAGCCAGCCAGCCTCTTTGTCCTTAGGACGAAAACAAAACCAAAAAGGGAAACCGGTGGTGGACACTGGACAGGAGGCCAGAGATCTTCTCCTATTTGGCACGACATTGCTCACTCGGGGAAAAAGAAAGAAGGGAAGAAGAAAAGAGAGGGGTAAAAAAAAAAAAAAAAAAAAACACCAGAAACTCGACCCTCTCCAACCTTCACATTCCATGTCCGGCATTGGAGACACAGACAACATGTCCGATTCGCAAGACTCGCCGCCCCGCAAGACCCCTCTCGAGGCTCCCACCTCATCCAGCGTGCCGGAGCCACGCCCGGACCTCACTCCGGACCAGGATTCCAAGTTCAAGACGCTGCTGGAGAAAGCCCAGGCGTTCACGCACATCACCTGCCCGACCAAGGAGCACGAGCAGAAATCCGGTCCCGTAACGGACCGGGAGCGGGCCTGGCTCACCCGCGAATGTCTGCTACGCTATCTTCGCGCCACCAACTGGACCGTCAAGGAGTCGGAGCAGCGCCTGCTGGATACCTTGGCCTGGCGTCGTGAGTACGGCCTTGATGACTTCACGCCCGAGTACATCTCGCCCGAGCAGGAGACGGGCAAGCAGATCATTGTCGGCTTCGACAACCAAGGCCGCCCGTGTCAGTACCTGAATCCCGGGCGCCAGAACACCGACACCAATCCTCGACAGATCCACCATCTGTTTTACATGGTCGAGCGAGTGACGGACATGATGCCCCCGGGCGTGGAGAAGCTGAATCTCATGATCAACTTCAAGCCCAGCAAGCACAGGCAGAACACCAGCGTGCCCGTGTCCATGGCCAGGGAGGTGTTGCACATTTTGCAGAGCCATTACCCGGAACGCTTGGGCAAGGCGCTCATCATCAACGGTAGGTTTGGTTGTTCTCGCCTTCCTTGTCCGTGCCTGCTTTGCAAATCACTAACAAAAGGGACCCCTTGTTCCCAAAACGCTGTGCAGTCCCCTGGATCGTTTGGGGCTTCTTCAAGATCATCAAGCCCTTCATGCACCCCATTACTCGCGAAAAGCTCAAGTTCAATGAGGATATGAGGCAGTTTGTTCCCGCCGAGCAGCTCTGGAGCGCTGACTGGAACGGCGACATGGACTTTGAATACGACCACTCCGTCTACTGGCCTGCCTTGAACGAAATGTGCCGGCTGAGGCGTGAGCAGCGCATGGCCAGATGGACCGCCGCGGGAAGTCAGATTGGCGAGTCTGAGGATTACTTGGCTGGGGGCACTGATGTGAGCGTGAGTGGTTTCGTCTTCTCATCTGACCCTTTGTCCGCCCCGGCCTCCGCCCCGGCCTCCGCCCCTCCCCCTGTTGCCGTCCCGGCAGGGGGGGGTGACGCTGCCGCCGAGGTGGAAGCTGCCCAGGAAAAGCTGGCAGAAGCGACGTTGAATGATGGGCCAGCCGAAGTGAAAGCCGCATGAGGACCAAAAGTTTCCATCTCCGGGTCAGTCTTGGCATCTTTCTCTTCTGATTTGCTGCGTGCTCGTTTATTCTTCCCCTTTCGCAATGTATATTACAGAATTATTACCTTAGAAGCGCTCGTGTACATAACCTACTCAGCCTACCTCGAAATGAAAATAGACAAGATAATTGTAGCGATGCACGTTTCATCGTCTCGCCCTCGCTCTTTCACTCAGGGCATGCTGGTCACGCATTTAATACCCTGGTGCAGTCAGTGGGCGGCACAGAGATGAACAAACCATGGGGCGGATGAAAAACAAAGACGACCTCATTGTTTTCGTCTTTCGTCTTCTTGCAAGCATCTGAGGACCAAATCGACCTGGTTCCCTCCACCGCCGGCCCCTGGCCTGCATCACGATGCGCGCGCGTGTCCGGCCCGCCTGCTTCTGAAAGCCGAGGCACGGGCATTCGATGCCATGACAAGGCCCGAACCGGACCGTGAACGAGTCTCGCCCCGTGTGCAAATCCGCCGCAGGGATTCGGTCTTTATTGTGCAAAACGGCGCCGCGCCCGTACCCCTGTCCGGTGGGTGTTCGCGGCCCTGTTCGCGATTGTTGGCTCGCGAGGGTTCAAGGATCCGCAGTATCCCGTTGGCGGCAGGACGGCAGTGATGCGCCTCACGGCCAACGCAACGCCCATCGATGACCATGGATGCCCGGAATCGAAAGAGCCAAGGGAAGCGTGCATGTTGCCGGCTTGTTCATCGTCGGGCGCTCGTGCGTGGCCCTTTCTCGGACGGACCGAGAGTGATAAATACCCAGAGCATGCGCCGGCGAAAAAGGAGCACTGCACTTCTCATTCACTGCTCTCTTCATCATCTTCATCGAGACGCCGCCCTCTTGTCCTAATTTGTCTTGCAGAGAGCCTGCTCCGCCGCCGATACCGAATTCGTCCCAAAACCACCCGCCCGCCACCATGGAGGACCCCGTGGGTATCCATGGTAGAAAGCACGCGAAAGGAGGCGGCCATGCCTCGTTCGAGTCAACCTCGGGGAAGTACAGCGACCCTACAGACGATCGAGAGGCCCGTTCTACGGATTCCATGAGTCCTCTCCGTGCTCTTTCTGCGCAGATTTTTCCCGTCCTGCGGAACTTGCTCCTCGGCTACGGCATCCTTTCGTCTCACTCGGGTGCGCAGACAGGGCCTTTTATGAGCTGGCTCGGCTATTTCCTGGCCCTCTACGCAGTTGTGTCAAGGCTCATTGGCCCCATCACCTTTCTGATTGACCAGTATCTGGTTAGCACCATCAGTGTTGAATCGGACTCTGATCCGTACGTCATGTTCATCAGCTGGGCATCCAAGAATTCCAAAGCCCTCGCGAGCCGCAAGGCTTTCCTCCAGACTGCATTCTATATTCCCCCCTGGCGGGATTACGGGATGGCCGGCACCGGAATCCCATTCGATCAAGATGCTAGCAATAATAATGGCGGACGTGGCCGGAAATACGCCAATTATTCCCCCGACCCATCCAAAGTTGTTGGTGTGCCCCTAAAATCTTGGTTCCTGATATGAGGGAAAAACGAAAAAAAAAAAAGAAAGAAAAAGAAAAAGAAAAAGGAAACGTTATCAAGTACTTATTACTGACAATGCCATTATTAGAAACTGAGTTTTATACCGGCAATGGGCAAGACCTTTTTCTGGTACAAGGGGAAACCCTTCTGCATTACACGTACCGCGCGAACGAGACATTTGAAAATGGATTGTCGCGAGGTGATTGAGATCTCTTGTCTATGGCCCAATATTGGCAAGTGCTGCTGCCTTTTCACTCTTTCCATCCTTACGGCCTGTATGAATGATGAGCCGTTCCGCTAACACCAACTTGTCTCGTCAGAACCCATCTCGATGATCTTCCAGGAGGCAAGACGTGATTGGAACAGGGACGCAACAGACTACACTAAAATATTTCGACCGTCTGATCCTGAACTATACGGCGTCGATTTGTGGCAGAATGTGGCGCGTCGCCCCGTAAGATCCATGGAAAGCGTCATAGTGGACGAGCAAGTAAAGGCTCGTGTACTGGATGACATGAACAAGTACCTTTTGCCTCAAGCCGCCAGATGGTATGCAGATCGAGGCATTCCTCTTCGTCGAGGCTATGGCTTCTTCGGACCTCCAGGGACCGGCAAAACGAGCTTCGCTTCCGCCTGCGCCGCTACATTTGGGATTCCAATATATGTCCTGAGCTTGCACGACGCGAGCTTGACCGAGTCACGATTCACTCGTCTTGTGAACGACCTTCCCCGTAAAAGCATTTTACTTCTCGAGGATATCGATACTGCTGGCATACGACGCGACGGCGATGGTACCAAATCAGAGACCAAGGACGGTGAAAAGAAACAGGCCATATCACTTTCTGGGCTTCTCAACGCCATTGACGGGGTAGCATCCCAGGAGGGCCGAATCTTGATCATGACGGCAAATAAGCCCGAATTGCTTGATGAAGCTCTCGTTCGTCCTGGACGCGTTGATATCCAGGTTCATTTCGAAAACGCATCCGCTTCTCAGGCGGCGGAACAGTTCCGCGTCATGTATCAAGGAAGGGCTCCCCAACAGCTTGTCGATGAGGGCAACGAGAGCGATGCACCAACGGACAAGGAAAAAATGACATCGCTCCCGGACGTGCCTGAGATGACAAAGGAGAAACTCGAGGCCTTGTCGCAGCAATTTGCATCGCAAATCCCTGACCGGGTCTTTTCCCACGCTGAGATTCAGAACTTCCTGCTCGAACACAGGGACGATGCAATCGCGGCAGCCGAGAAAGCAGGCCGCTGGGCTAAGGATCTGAAGGAGCGGAAAGAGTCGAAACGCTAACGAGGCCGTCTTTTCTGAGGCTTCTCTCCGCCGATGCATATCAGCACAAGGGTGCCATCATAGGCTTTGGCCGTTTCTTTGAAAAGTCTGACCAGACAGCTTTGGTTTGGAAACCGACGAAAACGGTGAGAACCATGGCGATGGAATATTGGAACGCGAATGAGCCAGAGGATGTATGTCGACGAGGTTTTTTTTTTTTTTTTTTTTTTTTTTTGGGGGGGGGGGTGGTGGGGTTTGGGAAAATTGGATCACGAAAAAGGAATCGTCATCACTCAAGTATAAATCTTGGCAGTCAAGTAGATGGATTGAATGGAATGAAATCTCGACACAATGTATGCTGTATGTTGTATCGTGGTAGACAGACAAGGCGAGCAATCCCTCTGTGGAAAAGAAGGGAAAGGAGGTCCCCTCGTCGAGTTCCTCGCCCCACCTCCCCCTCCACCACCGCCTTTGGAGTCGGAACCAGCTCGACCCGAGACGATACGACCTCACATCTCCAAACCACCACCGGCTTTCCTCATCGTCCCTTTTCCGCCCACGATACGCCGCGAACAGCTCACGACGCCCCACGACTTCCGGCCATGCCCGGCCACATCGCGCATTCGCCCCCGTCCCAAGCACCGCACCCGCTCTGCGACCAAAGTACTCAACCGCGCCCATGTCCAACCCGCCGCCACACTCGTCGACCCAAGGGTTTAAGGAGCCGGGTCTACGCGTGCCCAGCAACGGCAAGACCATCTATCACCGGTCGCTGAACCGAACCAAGACGGCCGAGCTCAGCCAGGCCAGCTTTGCGTACTTGTTTGGCGAAATGGTGACGTACGCGCAGCGAAGAGTCAAGGGAATCCAGGAGCTAGAACAGCGGTAATTACTCCCATTTTTGGTGTTTCTCATTGTCCGCCGTCCCAGTATCGCCAAACCTCTGCCGAGCTCCCCATTCCCGTTTGAATCTCTACATGCGCCTTTTTTTTTTCTTTTTTTTTTCTTTTTTCTTCTTTTTTTTTTTCTCGTTTTTACAAAAGCCTCCCTTGCCGGCTAACCACAAATACGCCCTATCCAGCCTCAACGCACAAGGCCACCCCATCGGCCTCCGACTCCTCGACCTCCTCCTCTACCGCGAGCCACCCCGCACGCAGCTGCGTCCCCTCACCATCATCGGCCTCCTGCACTTCATCAAGCAGAACATCTGGCAGCATCTCTTTGGCCGGCAGGCCGACCGGCTCGAGAAGAGCAACAACCCCGACACCCCCGACGAGTACATGATTATCGACAACGAGCCCCTCGTGAACCAGTACATTAGCGTGCCGCGCGAGATGAGCCAGCTCAACTGCGCGGCGTTTGTGGCCGGCGTGGTGGAGGGCGTGTGCGACGGCGCGGATTTCCCGGCCAAGGTGACGGCGCATACCGTCGCCGAGGGAGACATGTGGCCGGGCAAGACTGTGTTCTTGGTCAAGTTTCAGAGCGAGGTTGTTGAGCGGGAAGGGTTTCTGGGCAAGTCGTGATGACGGGGCCTCGGGGTTCTGAGCATGATTCTTTTCTTGGGGGCTTTTTTCTTTTCTCTTTGGGCATTTCTTTTGATGGTCTCTCTCTCTCTCTCTCTCTTTTTTTTTTTTTTTTTTTTTTTTTTTTTTTTTTTTCCTTTTTTTTAGGCACGGAGAAGAAACGGGCGTTTGGGTGTCATATAAGGCGTGTCGTGCGATTTGGACTGGAAAGTATAAAGGCGCACACAGACAACGCGTGGAGTTTGACACTGCGCGTCACAAAAATAACTACAATAAAAAAAATGAAACCATCCTGTGACGGTCGCCGTGTCCATTTCTTTTTTTCAAAATAAACGAATGAATGAATGAAACCATCCTGTGACAGTCGTGTCTTTTTTCTTTTTTTCTTTTCAGGACTCGTTTCCACATAAAACACCAGCCGCACGCATCCACGTTCCAAGACCCCCCAAACGCCGTTCCCTCCAACCCGCCCTCATCCCCATATCAGAATCCCATCCAACCCTCACGCCTCCTACCTAGGCAACACCCTCCCCCTCCCCCCCCTCCCCGGCCCCCTCCTCATCAACTCCCCGAGCCCCAAGTCCTTCCACGCCGGCTCCCGCACCTTTTGCGTCGCGCGCTGGATCCCAAACGCGGCGTGCTGATCCGGCACCACGTCGTCCTCGTCCTCGGGATTCACGGGCTGATAATGCGGCGGTACGTAGATTCCATCCGACGGCAGCTTATCCTTGCAAAAGTCCTCAAAGAGGTCTGCGTCCGAGGCGCGGTGCATGTGCACTTGGGTGTAGGACGAGTCTTTGTTCTGTTGCGAGAAAAGAGGGTTAGCCCCATTTTTTTTGGGGTGGGGGCTGCGTTAAGTCGTGGTGCGTAGAGGACAAGAGAGGAGAAAGAAGACAAAGGGTACGCGATGGAGAGACCTACCATGTTGGCGCCTTGCGAATTAGAAGAGAAAAAAAAAATCGACCATCCCCGAACTTGTCGTTGACGTGGGAAATGCGGTGCCCGGCGGGCAAGGTCTTGATGGTTCCATGTCCGGGGTGGGTCCGGGGTGTTGTCACTGCCGGGGGAAAAAAAAAAAAAAAGGGGCCACGTATTCTCGCGCGGATGAACGCCTTGTGGAGCTCGTATTTAGGCAAAACAGATGATGATTTAAGCTAGCTAAGAAAATAGGTATAAAGGGAAATAGCTATACATTTTATACACAGAAAATAAAGGAATAAACCCTACTATATAAGCAGTCCTACTATAGTTTAACTATATATATAATTCTATATAAGTATAAAGCTTACTTTACCTATACTCCTTAAGTAATATACCCTTTAATAAAAGCTATAAATATATATAAGTAAAGCTTTTATTATTAAAGACTAAAGTTTAATAAATATAAAAGTAAAAGTAAAGTTAAAGTAAAGTTAAAATCTATAAAGTAATACACTTTATAAGATTTCTATAGACCTTTACACTGCTTTTAAATTCCTTTTTTTTTCTTCTCTTTAAGGACTACTTTTTATAGTTAAATTATAGATTTTAACTGTTTTTTTCTTATAATATAGTTAATTTATACTTATAATTAATTAAGCTAATAAATATATAGTAAACGTCTTTAGTTTAAAAAACCTTTATTATTTTAGCTAATAATATATTTATTAGCTTATTTTTTAAAGAGATATATAGTGTATATTCCCTTTTTAGTTCCTTTATACCTTTATATAGCTAATACTTTATATAAAGTAAAGAGAAGTGCTTAATAATACTATAGTTATTATCTTTTAAAGGCTTTAACCCTTTAAAAACTACTTTATATTTAAAGCCTTTAATAAAGAATATAAAGAGAAAAGTACTTTTAGCTTTTAAAGCTAAAGGAAGTAGAACTTTTATTAAACTATTAAAATAAAAGTAGGCTATAAATAAATTTAATATTTATACCTTCTTTTATATACTAACCTCCCTTTTTAGCTAATAATATTTATAAAGCATTTTAAGTATTAAAGTATTCTCTATAATAAATATATATATACTATAGTTATTAAAAAAGGTAATTATAGGCTTTACTTTAATACTATTAATTAAACTTAAAGATACTTTTTTTATAGGTTTAATAATTATTATTATAAAAACCTATATACTTTATTAATTCCTTTTACTATAAAGTTAATAAAAACTTTAAATTAAAGTAAAGAGAAAGTAAGTATAGCTTTTTTTATTTTTTTAATTTATTTTTTTTATTAACACTTTCTACTTTTTAAATATATAAGTAATATTAAAAGGCATTATAACTATACTTTAAATTATTAAAGGAGCTAAACTTTATTTATATAGTTTAAAAGAGAGCTAAAGGTATTATTAAAGGCTCTTTAATAATTAAAAGTAAGGCTTAAATTACTATAGTAATAGCTTAAGTTAAGAAGGTTATAAAAGATAGCTTTAATTAAACCTCTCTATATAAAAGGTATTAAGGTATTTTATTTTATTTATTCCCTTACTTATATTTACTTTAGCTATACTTTTAGTAATTAAAAGAAGGGCTTTTATATAAATTTTTAAAGCAATATACTTAATGCCCCCCCTTTTTTAATTCTATACTCTATAATATATATAATTTATTTTTTAAATACTTTAGATTTAATTAATAAAAGTGTAAATGAATTAATTTAAGTATTCTATAAAAGTATTTAAATTACTAATAATTAAGTGCTTTTATAAATTTATTAATAAATATATTTACTATTAATAAATATTTAACTTTAAAGGTGCTATATTTAAATTTCTACTTAAGCTATATATTATATATATTAATATAGTGTAAATAAGTATTAATTTACTTACTTTTATAAAGTATAAAATAAATAGTCTACTAATTATTATAATAAATTATTTAGTCTTTATATATATTAAATTAAATATTGTAAAATAAGTGCTAAAGACTAATAGTTTTATATATAGCTTATTATAAAGAGAGTAGCTTTACTTTAGTTATAAATATTATTATAGTTCTCTACTTTATTACCTTCTATAATATTAAACTATTAAAGAGTATAATTAAAAATCCTTATAAAAAATGCTATATAGTTTTATTATTAGTAAAAGAAGCGTTACTTATAATTTAAATTATATATATTTCTTCTACCCCTTTAAAGCTTAAAGTAAGGTACTTTATAAAAACTAAATATTTAATTACTTAGTTTATAGCTTTATAGTACTTTAAGCTTAGGTTTATTAAAAATTATAATAGCTTTAAGGCTATAAATACTATATTTAAGTAAATTATTATTACTATATATAGAATTAAGCTAATTTTCTTTTAAAAGCTCTTTATCTTTTACTTCTTAGCTTAGTTTTTATACTTTTAATACTTAATTACTAAGATTAATATAATAAAGAAAGTTACTTTCCTTATTTAATTAAATTTTTTATTAATTTTATTAATATATATTTTATAGCTTAGAAATATCTATTAATTTAGTTAGTTATAAATTACTTAAATGCTTAAAAAGAAGTATATATTATAGTTCTTTACTAACTTATAAGCACTTTTTAAACCTTTTACTACTTTTAATACTTTTATTACCTAATCTTTATAAAATATTATAATAATATTATCTATAAAAAATATAAAGAAGACTTTTTATATATTTAAATAAAATAAATAAAGCTTTTCTAAGCTAAATATAAGCTTTAATCTTTTAAGTTTATTATTTAATTCTTTAAATTAAAGCTATAGTAAGTCTTTTAATTTATAAAGTACTTTTAATAACTTAATATATTTATTTAAGACTTTAAATTTATTAAGTAGCTTATATATTATTAATATTGCATTTACTCTATGCTTTATATATAAAAATATATTTTATATATTATACTACTATATCTTTAAGTTAAATCTTATAACTAAAGCTATTAATATATAAAATATATACACTATAAGCGTTATAGTATAGATTTATTTAATTATTACCTTTTTTAATAGGTCTCTTTATATATAAATTTAAGCTTTATATTTTTTAAGCACCCTTTTTTTATTAAATTTATATATAAAAACCTACTTTAAAGGCAATAGCTTAAACCTTACTTTTAATTACTTTATTTACTTTTATATACCTCTTTCTTTAAGCTTTATAATTTCTTTATTTATTACTTTAATTTATTTATTATATAGTAGGTAACTTATAGCCTCTTAATATATTTTAAAAGGCTTAATAAGCTTTAATTAATAAATATTATAGTTTTTTATATTTTCTTTAAAGTAAGCTTTACTTAAATTATTATATTAAGTATTAATTATAGTAAATATAGTTTTAATACTTTATATATTTTAGTCTTTAAAATCTAATTAATTAAGCTATATTAAAGACTTTAGATTCTAAAGATAATTATTTAAATAATAATTAAAGTAGTATTTATATAAAGCTTTTTAATTTTAAATATACCCTTTCTTTTACTACTTTTTAATTTAAAAGCTTTAATATAAAGCTTATATACCTTATATACTCTCTTTTTATTATTTTACTTTAAGTAAATTATTTATTTAAATAGTTAATTTATTAAAGACTAAAGAAGTTAATTATTAATATATAAGCTATTTAAAAGGTTCTTTTTAAGCTTTATTACTATTATATATTTACTTTATTATTTTACCTTTATTAGTAGGTATATTTTTATTACTTATTATTATTTTATTAGTATTAGCTTTATTAATAGTAAGAATATTTTTATTGCTTAAAGTCTATTATTTTAAGATTTTTTAATTAAGCTCTTTATTTATATTATATAAGCTTATATAAGCTTTTTTTTACTATAAAAGCTACTTATCTATAAAGTTTAAAGATACTTAAGGAGTTTAAAGTTTAAAGCTTTATATTAATAATTAAAAAGAATTACTACTTAGTTTATTAATTAATAAACACTTAAGTTCTTTTATTTAAAGGCTTAAAGGTATATCTACCTTTAAGTTTAAATTTATTAATAAAGAATTTCTTATTTATAGTAATTTTTATAATATTAACCTTATAAAGTTAATCTTTTTATTAAGTTTAATATTTAGCTATAGTTTATTAAAGAGCGCTTTAAGGTTTAAAATTAATAGTGTCTCTACACTTTCTTTATTTATATTATAGAATATTTTTTTATTAAAGGTTATATTCTTTATAGTTATTACCTTTTTTAAAGTTAAAATCTATATTTAATAAATATTTAAAGCTATATAGCCTACTAAATATTTAATATAGCCTTTAGAATTTATTTTATAATACTATTTATTATAATTTACTTTATAGTTTTAAGATATTAAATATATATAGTAGTTATAAATATATAAGCCACTTTAATTTAACTTTAAATTAACTATACACTCTTTAATTAAAAAATAAGTATTATTATAAAATTAAATCTTAAGGACCTTAATAGGTAATTTTTATTATAATTACTAAATTAAACTAATATTATATAAATAGGTAGCAGCTTATATACTTTTTAACTATAGGTTTAATAGAAGCTATATATCTATAAATATTATAATTAACTTTATTATAATTATTTAATTTACTCTTTTAATATTACTATTTAGTTTATATATATATAGCAGTATATATTTTAATTCTATACCTTTAAAGCGTATTTACACTTTAAATACTATATTACTTTACTTTAAAATAATAGCCTTTTTATTATTTTATTATAATTTTATAATTAATAGTTTAAATTAATATAATATTTACTATTTAAAGTAAATTAATATATTAAATATAGTTATAAAGGATTTATTTAAAAGTATATATATTTATATTATTTTACTATATTTATATTTAAATATAAGTAGCTACTTTATATTATTAAAGCTCTTTAAATAGTTTTAAAGGTTTTAATAAACTTATTAAAAAGGTTTTAATAATTACCTTTTTAATAGTCTTTTTAAAATAACTTTCTTTATATATATAAAAGTATAGGTTTTATAGTCTTTCTATACTATTCCCTATATATACACTCCCTTTATATTTATTATAAACTTATTAAGTGTATTTATATTAAGGTAGTTAAATTATAAATACTAAAGTTCTTCTTTATTAATATATAATAAGCTTAGGTCTTTATTAAGTCTTTAATGCCTTAAGCTTAGCTTATATATATTATTTAATTAAATTATAAAATATACTATAATTAAAAGGTTTATAATTACCTTTAAAAGTCTTTTTAAATAGTTAGAAAGGGGCTCATATTTAAAGAAAATAATATTAAACTTTTTAACTTACTTTATAAAAACTATACTCTTTTTAAATATTTTAAAGTATAGTAAGCTATTAGCACTATAATATTAAATACTCTTTTTAATTAAGTAACTCTTTAATATAATATTTATATAAAAACCCTTTACTATAATAATATTATAAAGTGTAAAATCTTTAATTTTGTTATAGACTAGCCTAAATAGCTTCTGCGATCTAGCGTTAATAGATTTATTATTAACTATAGAGGAGAGAGAGAAAAGAGAGGAGACTCCTAAAAGGAGCCTCCTTACTAGCTTATATATTTTATATACCTTTAGTGTGCCCTAAGTATGCCTCTATAGTTACACTTTATAGGATACAATAAAATTACAATAAGCCTCTAATAAGGATCTAAGCCACTAGCTTAAATCCATTATATAGGTCCCTCCTATACACTCTATTAGCTATTTATTAAGTATAAAAGGGTATTTACTTATAGTAAAGTAGGTATATTATAGCCCTGCCTATCTCTAGCCTATACTTATATAGGTGATTTATATTATTTATAATATTAGTATATAGTTATTTAGAAATAAGCTTAATAGTGCTATAATATTATAAGTTAGTTTTATAATTATAATAATAAGCTAAACTAAATAAATAAAAAGTAAGCTAAATGCTAGCTTACTATAATTATTTAAGTTAGTAAAATAGATATAAAAGCCCCCTTTACACTATTACCTATTTACCTTTCTTTTCTCCCCCTTTATACCTTTTAACCTCTTTAAGATTCTCCTTACTACCTACCTACTATCCTTCTACTACCTATTTTATTTAATAAATATTCTACTTTAAGTCTTAAAAGAAGCCTTTTATTTATTATTTTATATTTTACACATCGCCTCTATACTTACGTTATTATTTACCCTTACGCCTTAGTTATACTATTATATTAGTATAAATATAATTATTATAAATTCTTAACGCTAACTTATTTAATACTAATAGGATATCTACTGCCGCTACTCCACCCCCTCCCCCTCTGCCTCCCTTATATAGCTTATAGCTAGTTAGCTACTATAAAGTAGAGGGTAACTTAAATAATAAGTCCCTTACACCTAAAGAATTCTAATAAATAGCAAGTAGTTAAGGAGGGTTCTAAAAGAAGATAAATAGGGGGTTAGGTATTATCTTAAAAGAATAGATTAGGGGTTACAAATAACCCTAAATTAATTTCTATTTTAATAAAATAGAACTATTATTATAACGTATATCTCTCTATTATAACTTAAAGTTATATAGTGTAAATATATTATATACACTTTTTAGTGGCTTCTATATAGAATAGGTATATCCTACCTATTTAATAAATATATTGTAATTCTTACTATAGCTATATATATTTTAAATATATAAAATCTCCTCTACTTTATACTTAAAATATATTTACTTAAAATTATTATTAATTAAGCGTAGGTTTAGTTAAAAATCTTTATATATTTAAGAAAGCAATAAATTTATTACTATATATTTAATAAAGTCTATATAAAAAACTAAGTAAATATTACTTAAGATATTTAAGTATATAGTAAGTAGTATAAGTATATTTAAAATAATATATCTTACTATAACCTAATTTAACTTATAGTATAGGTAGTTAATTTTAATATAGTAGAGGTTAAGTTAAACTTAGTCCCTAACTATAAAGCGCTTAGCTAAATAGCGCTTATAATTTACTATATTTTATTATTACTATTATATAAAGTTAATAGTAGCTTATATTAATTAAATACCTATATAGATTTAATTAAGGAAGTATATTATATACCCTTTAAGTAATACTTAACTTTTAATAGAAGGTAAATTATATTAAAAGAGCTTAATATTATAGCTATAAAGCGTATAGTAAGCGCTTATTTTAATAATATTAAATATTTAATTATTTAATATAAGCTAATAAGCAGCTAGATATTTAGGCTAATTGTTCTAAAAGAAGGCAATAATAATATACAGTGTAGCTTATACTTTTTAGTTAATACATTCTATACTGCTATTTATTTATAGGTAATATAATATAAATAGTAGCTATTTAGTTTCTATTAATAAGCAAAGTGCTATTTAAAATCCCCTAACTTAATTAAAGCTATAATTAAATATAATGCTTTATAGAAACCTATAAAACCACTATTAATATTAAAGAAAGCGCTTTATACACGCCTTAGTAGCTATATTAATTATTACTTTAAGCTAAATATATTTAAAGAGATAGTCTATAATAACTATAAAGTATTTAAAAGATTCCTTATTTACTATTAATAAGTTAGTTATAAAGTCTACTAAAACCTATAACTAATAATAATTTAATATAGAAATAAGCTATAATAAGCTCTATTAAAGTTATTAACTCTTCTACCTACTATAATAGTAGTAATTCTATATAAAGCGTGCTATATCTTCTAATATCCCTTTTTAATAGTACTTATATATTAATATTTAAAATATAGTGTTTTTACTAAAGTAACTTAATATAGGTAAGTTATATATATATTAAATAAGTGTAGTAGTAAGTAGTTTAAATTAAAGCACTTAAATATAGCTATAAAATAACAATATATTATATATATTAATAGTATAGTTTTCTATTTACTATTAAATATTAGCTTTAAATAGAAAATATTACACCCCCTTTTAAACTAACTTTTATTTAATAAAGTATAACTTATTTATTATAATACTTTAAAACTAAAGGTCCTTAAGGTATAAATCTATAAATAGTATAGGTATATATAGTATAAGTGTAGGTAAGGCAGCTATTAAGCTATATAAGTTATAATTACTAACTACTAAAGGTTTATTTAGTATTTTAAAGTATATAATTAATACTAAAGGAAATAGTGCTTAGTATTTTATAGCTAAACCTTACTTATTTTATTTATAGTAGGAGAGTATATTAAGTTACACTATAAAGGTACTTAATTAATAATATAATTAAAAATTAAAGAAAAAGAGTATCTTTATTTAATATACCTATCTCTTAAATATCTTATATAAGCTAGTAAAGTATTTAAGATTCTTATAGTTAGTAAAAATTATAAAGAAGTATAAAATACTATAAAGTTCTATAAATTACGCCTTAAAGTAAAAAATAATACTAAGAAGCTCTTTATTATAAATTATATAGTTCCTTTAAGGCATTAATAAGCATGCTAAGTAATATATAATTAAGCGTAGTATACCTAACTTATTATATTAAAAGAGATAGCTATTAAATACCTCTTTAAATAAGTTAGCTTCTACTATAGTTTTATAGTTAGAATTCTATTAAGTAAAAATAGGGTATAAAATAAAGGCAGCCTTTAGCTAATAAAATAATTACTTATACTTACTTAACTAAATAAATAGCGCGCCCTTCTATATTAATATAAAAAGAGGGCTAATAAAATCTAAGAAGTTAGGGATAAATTTATAATAGAAATTTATAAAACCTAAGAAGCTATAGACACTATATATCTTAGTAAGCAGTTATTAATTATAAATAGCCGCTACCTTCTTTAAATTTAAGTGTATTATATATCCTACTTAAATAATAAACTTTAAGTACTTTACCTCCTTTACATTAAAGGTATATTTACTAATATTTAAGTAAAGGCCTATTTATTAAAGATAGGTAAGAACCTTTTATATATATTTAATATAGTCCTTCTATATATTATTAAAGTAAACTAAAATATTATTAAAGTATATAGTAATATAATCTTTAAGGGCGTCTTTTAATGTACTATTAATATAATATTAAAATATAGCTAAAGCCTTTACTAAACTAAATAAGTATACTAGTTATTTAAAGAGACTAAATTATATATAAAAGGTAGTTAAATATTTATTGCCTTAAGCTACTTATAGCTAGTAGAAGGCAATATATATATTTAACTTAATAAACCACTAAGCTTTTATAAAAAAATATAAAGTCTCCTTTATTAATAGAAATAAGTAATAGTTTTAATTTATAACTTTATTAAAAGTGTAATAATTAATATAAAAGCGCTAGCTACTACCTACCTTCTACACTAAAAGCACTAGCGCTGTAGTTAATAAAGAGAATATATAAATTTAGCCTTTATTTATTAAGTCTATAATCTATTTTTAAATCTTTAGTAGTTAGTCCTTTAGTATATTATATAAAGGCACCTATAAAATCTTTAAAAAGGAGCTATTTAAGTTCCTTTAAAGATATATATAGTAGTCTATAACGCCTTAATAAAGGGGTAAGGAGAATGCCTATTCTTTATTAAAAAGGTCTTAAAAATTATATAAGTTAGGTAGTAGGTATTATAGTATTTTATTAATTAGTAGAATAGGAGGTCTTAAGGTAGTTATTAAAATATTATTAATTTCTTTTAAGCTTATCACTAAAAGTTATATTAGCTTTTATTATAATATAGTATATTAAGCTAAGCTAATGTAAACTAATTTTAAAATAGCTATAATAGGTATTATAATAGTATATATTTCTACTATATAAATAATTAATTTTAAATACTTATTAACCTTAAAATACCTCTTAGTAGAGTAAAGTGTAATATTATTTTAAAATATCTATAAAGAGCTAAGAATATAGTTATAAAATAATTTAGGGATAATATAAGCTATAATAAAAAATACCTAGCTATTAATATCTACTATAAAGTAAATAAGTTAGGTAATATATATATATAAAGCGGATAAGTATAGAAAATTATTTAGCGTTATAGCTATAACTAATAATTATAGTTATAATAAATAGAAGCGCTATAAATATAGTTATTATACTAGCTTTTTATTTATAGTAATAAAGCTATTATATCTACTATTTACCTATATAGTAATAAATAAAGACCTATTATAAAGGAGAGGTAAGAGAAAGGGTAGTTTCTTTATATAGTCTTTTATTGCTTTATATATAGTATTTAAATATATAGGCTAATAGTTAAAGTAAGTGCATTTACTATTAATATCTCTACTACTAAAACTTAAGTAGTAAGGCTATTTTTTTTTAAATTAATACTTAATTTATTATTAATAGGCTTTTTATTAAAGATTTTATAGATATATATACCTATAGGTAGTAAAGGTAAATATATTAAATAGAGCTAGCATTCTTTAATTTAGTAGCTTATAACTCTATAGTATAAGTATTAACCTTTTTTATAGTATTTATTAATAACTATTTTAAAAACCTATATAATATAGGTTAGTTTCTCTTTATTATTAGTTTTACTTTAAAAGGAAGTATATTATAAGGTATATTAGTTATAGAGAGGCATTATAAAGCTAGTATTATTAACCTTAGTTATAGCTATATTACTCTCTATATTATAGGACTTATAATTTAATTAGTAAGCTTTAATACATTCCTTTAAATAATAAAAGTTAATATTAAGGGTAATGCTTTAATAGCGCTCTATAGCCTTATAGTAATTATTATAAAGTATATTATAACTAATACAGCAATTATATATATACTTATTTAAAGCTATATAGAGCTTTATAAGTTTTATAGTATTTACTTAATTAATACCTTCTACTAAAACTAGCTTTTACTTAAAATAAATATAGAAGTCTATAAATTATTTATTTACACACTACTTAAGCTAATTAAGCTTAAAAATAGCACGCTTTTCTCTATAAAGGTCTATATATATTCTATTAAAGTATACTAAAAAGCGGCTTAGTATATATATAAATATATATCTTAATTTAAAGAAGAGTGCTATATAAATCTAGACTTTAAACCCTAGGTTTTAATAAATAAGGAACTATTTATTATAATTACTTTTAATAAAGTTAAAGTCTACCTTTAACTTATAAGCTATAAAGCTTTGCTAGGCTTAATAAGTAGCTTTATTACTATTATATAGCGTTTTTATAGGTAATAGCTTATACTTAGGTTTTTTATAGTAAAGTATAGCTATTACTACTATAGTAGTTACTAAGGTTATATTAAGGCTAGCCGCTTTTATTATTAATACTTAGTAGTAAAGCTTAGTAAGCTATACCTTTTACTACACTATTTTATTTTAAAGAAATTATAATTCTTATATATTGCTTAGTTAACTTATTTAATTATTGCTATTAGGGTTTATTATATCTATATTATTATTGCTATAATAGTTAATAATTATTATAGACTAGCTTAGATAGCTTCTACAATTTAGTGTTAATAGATTTATTATTAACTATAGAGGAGAGAGAGAAGAGAGAGGAGACTCTTAAAAGGAGCCTCTTTACTAGCTTATATATTTTATATACCTTTAGCGTGCCCTAAGTGTGCCTCTATAGTTGCGCTTTGTAGGATGCAATAAGATTGCAATAAGCCCCTAATAAGGATCCGAGCCACCAGCTCGAATCCATCACAAATTTAAGCACTATTTTTACTATTTAAAACGTTTTTAAGTATATAAATACCTTTTTTAATAATTTAAAAAGAGATTATATCTACCTTTAAATAGTTATTATTAATAGCTTTAAAGGTTTTAAGCTTAAAAAAACTAATATTATTAACTATATATATTATACTATAGTTATTAAAAAGTATACTTTTAAAGAATATATATTTCTTTTTTTTAAATATAGTAAAGACTACTTTAAATATATTTTTTATATTAATTAGCTTAATTAAGTTAAGAATTACTATAGAGACGCTTTTAGAATAATTTTCTTTAAATAATATAAAGGGTTTATTTATACCTTAACCTTCTTTTTTAATAATAAAGCGTAGCTTCTTTTAATTAAAGCTTTTATAATATATATATATTTATTTATATTCTCTCTTTTTAAATAGCTTATTTAAGCTAATATTTTTATTTATAATTATATAGTGTAGAAAGTAATATTTCTTTAGTTATTATATATACTTACTATTAAATCTTTTATAAAAATATTTAATATACTTTAGCTTATTTTTTTTACTACTTTTAGAATTATTAAAGTGCTTTTTAAAAGTAGTGTATATACCTTTTTTAAAAAAGCTTTAGTTTTTATTAAACTTATAATACTTTAAGAATTTATTAGCTATTTTATATAGTATAATATCTTTAAAATAACTATTATAATACTTAGTAAACTTAATAAGCTTTATTTATAATTAATTAACTATATAGCGTTTTTTAATTACTTTAATAAAATTATAAATAATAATTACTTCTTTTATCTCTTAAATATTATAAAGCTAAGCTTTAAAATAAACTTTATTTTAACTTACTATTTAGTTTTCTACTTTAATATTAATATATTAAGCTTTTTAAAGTATAGCTATATAATATATAAAGATTTATTTTTAAAAGATTATATTTTTAGGTAATAAATAGTCTTTAAGGTATTTAATAAGTTTATAAAGAGAGATTATTATAAAATTAGTCTCCTTTTTTAATATATTAATAATATTTAAATAAATAAGTGTATTAATAAATATAAAGATTTAAAACTAAATAACTTATTTATATTTATACTTCTTTTTATAATTACCTTTATAATTATTAACCCTTTTACTTAATAAAATATAGATATTTTAAATTAAATAAAGTTAATTAAGTATAGATTTCTCTTTAACTTACTAAGTATATTCTTTAAATATAAAATACTTTAGCTTAATTAAGATATTTAAATCTTTATTAAAGAGCTTAAAATTAATTATTTTTTAAATTATTTAGCTATTTATTATATACTTAAGCGCTTAAAACTATTTATTTTATTATACTTTAAAGCTAAGTATAATAGTAATTTTAAAGGTTTTAATAGTATTAAAGCTTATAATAATAAAGGAGACTTAAATAAAAGTTATAAAGATTAGTTAAAAAAAGAGAGTAAGTATTAAATATATAAATTTAATAATAATAAAAGCTTTAAATATATATATTTAATAATATAAGTGTTTATAATATTATATAATAGAAGTTATAGGGAGTTTTATTTAATAACTTTCTCTTAAGCTTATAACTTTTATATAAATAAACGCTTTATAAAGCTTATATTTAAGTAAAATAAATAATAATTTAAGCTAGCTAAGAAAATAGATATAAAGGGAAATAGCTATACGTTTTATATATAGAAAATAAAGGAATAAACCCTACTATATAAGCGGTCCTACTATAGTCTAACTGCATATGTGATCCTATGTGAGCGTGGGGCTCACTCCACCTATGCTCCCCGGGCAACACGTATCGTCACCGCCGGATGATTCGACAGCACCACCCGAGGCTTTTTTTAGCTTCATGGAGAAGTATTGCTTAGAGAGATATATGGATATATTTTTAGAGATGTAATTCTTTTGCTTGGATTTGTACATTTTCTTCATGTAGTATTCTATTCATATGTTTTAAGAATCTCGTATAGGGGGGCCTTGGTGGTATGCTGTTGCAAAATCTAACAGAGGCTGTAGGGTACGTCTGTCGTGTGTCGGACGCAGGTAGTTAGTTGCAAAGCTCTGTTCGTCAAAACCAAATCAAATGCTCGGGACAGTCTGGAATCAGAGCACCGTCGACGTTCCTCGCGGACCAAGGACAGCGGCATCGCCTTCTTCCGTGTAAACATGCCTGCCGCCCTGGTCTCGTACTCGGCAATCAATGACAATGTGTTTCCTTTACATATTTCAAAAAGCAAAACGGCAAGATGAGTTTCTAATAGTAGCCTTAGCGCAAGTCGTCCCCAATCTTGATTGACACCGAAGCCCTGCCTTCCCGTTCCATCGAGTCTTTGAAGGGGATCCACCAGGGAAGTTATCGAATAATGTGTAAACGAGAAAGAAGATGATGATGATGAAGAAGAAGAAGAAGAAGGGAGGAAGAAATCAGGAACGGGGAAACCAAACGACGCACTCCGGCCTCATGCCTCATCTCTCAGCCACATAGTCCACACTGAGTTTATGCTTGCCTCGAGGAATAATTTTCGATGCGCCAAAACTTCCATCCCTCTCGCTCGCCGCCATGGCCATCCAGGCCGACGAGCTTCTCCACGCCCTCGGCTCCCTCTGCGTTGAGGAACATGTCCACATCAATCTCCGTGCCGCCCTCGTCCTCATCCGTCCCATTCTTTAACACTGCTGGCCATAGTACGCCAACGCCATCACCTCCCAGCTTCACCTCGTAGCTCCTGTAGTTTTCCTTCTCCAATCGCTCTTCCACTTCCGCTGTTTTCGCCCGGGGGACATTCGGTCGCAAGAGGGTAATGGAGCAGCCGCCGCCACCGGAACCCGTGAGTTTTGTCCATCCGACTCCCTCGTGGTCTATGAGCTCCCGGACCCTTTCCAGCCGTGGATGTGATACGCCAAGCGACACCAACAAACCATGGTTGATGGTCATCAGTTGGCCGAGTTTCCTTAAGCTGTCTTCCTCTTGCTCATCAAACTCGTCGTGGGCTAGTAGTTCCGCCGCAGAATTTGCCGTCTTGTCCATGGCGTGCAGGAGGGCGTCCATCAGCTCGGGGTGCGTTGCCTTCAGTTTTGCGACCTTGGCTACCTCGTGAGCCGTGGACTTGATCTGTCTCGTGTCCACTATGAGCAGCGGAAGGAGTGGAAAGTCCCAGATCGGACGCACAGCAGGCGGTTTGTTATAATTTGTTCTCTGGAACATGACAGCTTTCCCCTGCGTGGAGACCGTGTTGTCGACTCCGGAGGGATTGCCATGAATACACATTTCATAGACAAAGGCCCATCGATTGATGCGTTCGATCTGAAGTCTAGCCTCATCCGTTGGTTGGTCGGGATGTGGCCCCGAGAGCGCCCGCAGCTGGATGAGGAGAGCCGCTGCCGCGCATACGGCAATTGACGCACTGCTACCCAGGCCAGCGCTGATGGGAATTGTTGATCGCAACGTGTACAAGCATCCGGGGAAGGCTGGCGAGGCCAGGCAAAGGAAAAGATACAGGAATGCGCGCGAAGAGCTTTTATGGATATTGCGGATGTCGTCGGGGCTCCCGGGAGACAGATTCTCAACGTGTGGTTCGAGGGCGGCAAGCAGCTCAGGGTCTAGCTCGGTGACGAGGGAATAGTATGACTTCTTTTTGGAAGGTTGTTGGAATACGCTCCACGGCAGAAGGTCAATGTTCCACGTGTGAACAAAGTCGACATCTGGGAATCGCAGGGTGACGGTCCGTTTTGACTTGGAGAGCGTGGTGACATGAAGGTAGGATCGCAACGAAATCGCGGCAGCAATGGCGGCCTGAGGAGACGGGGCAAGAATGGTCATCGTTAGCATACTCCTATAGGGGACGGACGGCCGGAGGCTAGTAGCCCAACGCAAGCAAAAACCTATGGACCAAAGCTCGAGAAAACGCACCTTTCCATAAACAACAGAGTGCTCACCAAACGCGATGACCTTGCCGGGCGCAGAGACCATGAAAGCTGGTGCCATTGGACTGGACTGCTTACGGCTGAGCATCGCACGGGAGACCACGGCTCCATCGCCGTTTGCAACCTTGGTGTCATTGGTCGTGTCGTCGGCCATGTTGGAATCGTGAGCAAGTCAACCCTGGGGCGGAAGTTGTTTCACGAGCAAGCAGGCGAGCCGAGATGGAAACGGGAAGCAGACAGAAATAGTCGTTGAATGAATAGGGATATATGTACAGCAGTCGGAAGATTGGGGAGAGAAACGTCGAAGCCCATCCGGCGGCGTCGGGGGCCGTCAGACCTTTGAGCTATAATAAATCGACGAGGGGCGACGAGGGGCGCCCAGGAGGAATGCAGCAGCTGCAGCGGAGGCGAGAGTGGAAGATTCAAGGTTATGCGACCAAGTCGACGCGGCTAGTGATGTGCAGGGATGGCCATCTATGTTGTACTTGCAGGATGCTGGCGCAATGGGCGGGGAGCCGCAAGGATGATAGATACGTACTTGGATAGCTGAGCTGACCCGAGTCGCTGTCCTGACTTGCCTTTCTCCGAAAATGCAACCGGGGTGTGTCTGAGACTTGCTTGCTGTGCCGAACTGTCCTGTCTTGAGGCGATCAATGGCACATCAAAGTCTGAGATATGTCATGTACGGTCCCGAAAACGCAACAGACGACGAGAAGAACGGAACGTTCGGAAAGGGCTCCAGGTCAAAGGCCAACAAGGTCCGTGGAGATGGAGGCACCAAGTCAAAGAAGTACCTAAGTACCTACTTAGTAGGTAAGTAGGTACCTACTTCGTAATGTTGCATGTTGTACGTACCCGACATGATTAGCCGTCATGACTCCCGGCCGGCTGTAATAGGGCCGGGGAGAAGGAAGGCGTGGCCCGAGTGGAGGCTGCCCTCGTTCCGAACTTCCGACTGTCCAAGATTTGTAATGCTTCGTATTCGATTGGCAATTCAAGGGGCATAAAGGCCCAAAGGCAGATGCACCGGCCACAAATCCTCTCAACCATCTCTTTGATGCCGAGAAGGCTACGTTTACGTACCGACCCACTTCAGCATCCAATGAAATATTGGTATATAAGGTACCTCGTACATATTTTTTTAATACTATTCTACAGGTACTTAAGTACTTGGTACTAGAAGCATTAAGGGATACTTACCTACCTAGGTACCTATAGTACCTACCTAAAGTATACACAGCGAAAGAAGTACTCAAGGTACCTACCTAAGTACTTCGGGAAAGAAATACATGCACGGCACATTCAACCGTAAGTCGCAGCAGTCCTGACCATAGCATGCGAAAATCACAACCAGCGACTGTTGTGCGTGCGCCAATCACGACCCAGTAACAGACATACTGCGAGACGCTGCACCATAGACATATGCACATATAAAATATATCAAGACGAATTGAATGGGTATTGTAGGGTGTCTAACAGCACTACCTAGGTAGCCAGTAATGAATGCAATGCGACCATTTCCCGTCTTTTTTTGTGCAAGAATCTAGGTAGATAAATGTCCCCCGCTGCCTCCCTCGAAGTCTCCATTATTTGGCTCACGAGGCCGTTTCATGCCTACCGCTGCCAGTCGTCCACTCGTCAATGGACAATCACGTCGCGATAAGAGAGAGAGAGAGGGAGAGAGAGAGAGATTCGCTTGTTCATTCCCTTTTGTTTTCGCTATTGTATTTCTTCATAAATTCTTGTGTGCTTCATACACAAAGTCTATGCAAATACCCCCCCCCCTTCCCTTCACTTCCCGCCCGTCTTGCCAGTCGGGATGTAGAACAGGACAACCCTCTTCCCCTTGACGCCTGCCTCATCGGGTGCCCAGTCCTCCAAACCTTTGTCCACTCGGTAGAAGCCTCGTCGCTCAAGCTGGATAATGTCGTCCTTTTTCAGCTTGCCAACACCGCCGTCGCACACCGCGTCGACGAGACTGAAAGTGTCGGGGTTCAAGAAGTCCTCCACATTGTCATCTTCCTCCAGCTTGTCCTTGGTAATCAGATAGTCGAAATCCCACAGTTCGGCCGGCACGGGCTCCAGGCCCTGGGCAGACAGCCAGGTAATCTTCTTGTCGGTCGACTTGAAATCACCCTTGAGGTTGAGCTCCAACGTCATAGTCTTGATGGGATCCTCGGAAGGTAGATCACGGACAAAGGCATTGCCCCAGCCCATGAGAGTGATCTCTTCGTTGAGCGTAAAGCTCTTGGCGTCCTCCTGGTCAATGAGGATCTCGGAAGAGTAGACGACGTCCTTCAGGCCGACATCCGGGTTCTTGGGATGCTTCGGCCGCTGCTCAGTAACCACGCCTGAGGGAACCTCGGCGCCAACAAGCTTGACCTTGACCATGTTGTCGCTCAACAAAGCCGTGTGGCGCGCAACGACGGGGTCAATCTCCTTCTTGTTGGCCGCCCAGAAGCTGGTCCAGTCCATGGTGACGACGTTGCGGCTGGGACCCTGGCGGATGATAAAGTCTCGCAGTGCCGCAACGGTCATGCCGCGACGTCGAACACCGCGGACAGTGGGCATTCTCGGGTCATCCCAGCCCCAGACCTTGCCCGCATCCACAAGTTTGGCGAGTTTGCGCTTGGACAGGAAGGTCTTGATAAAGTTCATTCTAGAAAAGTCCCACATGTGTACCTGGCGAAGGCCCAGAGTATCGAGGAACCACTGATACTGGGGGTTGCGGTCCGTGTACTCGGTCGAACGCAGAGCATGTGTGACACCTTCGTAGCTGTCAACTACAGGACAGGCAAAGTCGTACATGGGGTACATGTTCCATTTGCGTCCGGTTCGGTGGTGAGAGTTGTCAACATTGCATCGGTAGATGACGGGGTCTCTCATGGCCTTGTTGGGGTCATCGGCAGAAATCTTGGCTCGAATGCAGTGGGCCCGGCCCTCGTCGGAAGCCTTCTTCATCTCCTCAAAGATGCGCAGGGTTTCCTCAATGGATCGGTCACGGCGCTTGGATGGAATCCCGTCCATTCTCTGGGCACGCATGGTCTCCTGGTCGGTATCGTCTGCATAAGCCTTGCCCATGGAGATGAGCTTCTTGCACATGTCGTAAAGGTAGTCGAAGTAGTCCGAGGTGTAGGTCAGTGTATCTGGCTTAATGCCCATGAGAGCAAGGTCCTCGACAATGGCGTCCTGGAATTCCTCGCTTTCTTTGGCCGGGTTTGTATCATCTAGTCGGAGTCGCATCTGGCCTTTATAAGCGACATGGCCAAAATAGTCACTGAGGAGAGCGGCTTTGGCGTGACCAATGTGCAGATAACCTCTGCGCACAAGAATTAGCACACCTTGCCGAGACCGACCACTACCCGTACTCTTTCATGCGAAGACTTACGAGGGCTCTGGCAAGAATCGAGTCACAACACCTTTCTCGGTATCTTGAAGAGCGAGATTGTAGTTGGCACCGCCTTTGTTGGCGATCGTCTTGCCCTTGCCAGCTTCCTCCTGGAGCTCAGGATGCGTCTGTTCCAGGAATGTAAACCACCTCGTCAGGTTGGGCAGGCCATTTCGTCTGATAGATCCAATGGCCACTTTGTTGCTGCGAAGTGTCTGCCAGATCCTCTTTTCAAGGTCTCCCAAAGCGTACCCGTCCAGGTACGTTCTTAATGTCAGGTGCTTGTCAAGGTCGCGGAGCCGTGGCTCAATGGTGCGGAAGTCTCCGGAGAGATTGTCGGCGAGCACTGTGAGCTCCTCGTTCTTCATTTTGGGAATCCAAAACCTGTTCTCTTTTTCTCTATTTTTTCTCTTTTTTCTCTTTTTCTGTTTTCCTTTTTTTTTTTCTGGTCACTGAACCGGATGGGAATCAAGCTTGGTGATTGAATCGCCGTTTTTTTTTACTTCCAGTCACAGGTGGGGTTGGGAATCTGGACGATGAGTGGAGGGAGTTCTGGTTTCTTATCGATAACGATGACTCAATTGCCCACAAATCAACATGGGCCCGTTTATCGGGCACCACCTCTGGCGTACGCGGCACCAAAAATGTGGCTGGGCCATGGCGCAGGACGTCCGGTACCGGCTGCACATAGGAATTCCCACACAACATTAAGTCATCGCCGTCTTTAGAAAACATGAATATCTGGTCGCCTAACTTATCAGGCAGCCAGCACTATCGTCCAGCCCAAGTCATAGCCCTTGCGAGTTTCGCCTACCAGTAAGCAGCGCCCCTGCTACAAAAGTTTCCAGAGAGCATCGCAAGCTCAACAGCAACAATGACAGCGACGGACCGGTGCTTGGCCTCCATGGCCAGGCTGAGTATCATGCAGGCCTCCCGACCGTCACTCGTATCCACACCGTGTTTTCTTGCGCCGGCAATCGTGCAGCAAGCTCGTCAAGCCTCGGTCGTACGGATTAAGAAAGTCAAGGCGAAGCGAGCCCTGCCCAAGGACTTCAAGCGGCATAACCTCGAAAAGAGGAAGTTCCCGCGGTTCTCACTTTGCGAAGCTATGCGGTATGCAATTGGACGTGGATAAGAAGTCAATAGTCGAACACTTTCGTAGGATATATACTAACATCGGAGCTTCCAGCGTCTTGCGAGCTGTCGAAGTTGGCCAAGCACCTGCGTCCGTCAAGTACGAAGTCCATATCAACCTCAAGACGGCGCGAAACGGGCCCGTCATCAAGAATAGCATTCGGCTTCCTCACCCTGTGCAGAGCGATTGGCAGATTGCGGTCATTTGTCCCGAGGGCAGTGACATTGCGACTGCGGCGACTGCTGCCGGCGCCGTCGCTGTCGGCGAAGAGAGTCTGTTCGAAGCCATCCGCAACGAGAAGATTGAGTTTGATCGCCTCATTTGTCACGAGTCGAGCGAAAAGGCCCTGAACAAAGCGGGCTTGGGCAAGATTCTAGGGCCCAAGGGCTTGATGCCCAGCAAGAGAATGAAGTCAATCGTCAGCGATGTGACCAAATCCATCCGCGACTCAGCCGGAGCTGCTGATTACCGAGAAAGGCATGGTGTTATTCGTTTGGCCATTGGCCAGCTCGGACACACCCCGGAACAACTCAAGTCAAATATTTCAGCCCTCCTGAAAAAGATCAAATCTGAATGTGCTGAGATTTCGGACGAGGTGTCGAAGGAGGTCCACGAGGTGATCTTGAGCACTACTCATGGGCCTGCTATGAGTTTGAATGCAAAATTCCACGATGTGGAAGACGAGACGACGCCCGAGGCTTTGAGCGGTGTCATGTAGGAGCTTGAATTGTAGGAAATCGCAATGTATATTGTACAATAGTCTTCCTGTAGAGGGTAGACCGTGTTTGTCATAGTGTATATGGAGTTTTGGGGGCTGGGAAAAGCCCGCATCTTAGCGAGGCATCTTTCGACTTTTAATCTCCATGTCTCAATCAAGCCCAGCCATCCATTAGCCTCCTTTCAGGGATCTTACAGCGTCACTCGGTGCGTCGAGCAAGCGATATATAGCCAAAAAATCCAATATCCTCTTCTGTCCCTTGACACCAGCGCCTCGTGCTTCCTTGAGAGCATTGCCCAAGTCCAGAAGTAAGGTATTTCGGCACCTCGTCAACCGTTCCTCCAATTTGATAACAAAGGGGTGGTCCCGATCAAGAGATTCTTTCAGTAGGGTGGCCCCATTGCATTGCGTCGCCGAACGGAACAGTCTTTCTGGTGAGGGTCCCGGCAGATCGGCCGCCGAATCACTGTCGTCCTCGTCGCTGCTGTCTGAATCCCACTCTCCTGTACCGCCGCCAGGCAGACTTTCCAGGGCAAGTCTCCTTTCCAGCATTGCCAATCTGTCTTCCAGTTCCAGCATCTTTCGGGCTTGCTCGATCTCTCCTCTTACAAGTCGTAGCTCATCGTTGAGCCGTCTCGCCTCGTCTCTCCTGCTGGCGACCTTTGCCTTGACTTCCTCCACGGCGCGACGGAACCCCAGCAGCGCGACTTTGACGTCTCCCACTTTTTGATCTCCACCTTTGAGTTCAGAGCCCAGCGATAGAAATGACGTGTAGTTTGAGTTTACGAGCTCGACGAGCTCTGCGCTGATAACGGCACTTCGATCGCGGAGATCGGATCGTAGGTCTTCGAGGGTCTGATGGCGTTGAGGCAGACCCGAGAGGTACGCGGCCGGGTCAAAGTCGGCAACAACGAAGTCGGATCGAGGCAGAGCTTCTGGGAAAGGGAGAGGGACGTCGTCGTCGTCGCTACTATCTGAAGGGTCGGAGAGGATGTTGTAGGATGTTGATGTGGACAAGACGAGGCGGCGTTGCTGGGTCGCATGTGCCGTCAGATGTGCCATTGTGGGTGTGGCACCCGTCGAAAGGGGCTTTTCCTTTTCCTTCCTTTTTTTTGCCCTTCTTGAGCCCTACTTGTGAAGGTGACAAGGTAAAAGCCCGTTGCCGCAATCCTCTGTTGCGGTCAGAAGATGAGCGCGGCCAAATATGTACAATGTCAAGTCTCGTGGTAGCCAATGTGGAAGTGACTGAAGCTACGTGACAAAGCTGCAATGGCCCCACTTGGCGTCTCTACCCCTGATGGTCAGGTCAGCTCTCGAATCGCATAACCCCGCTACTTGCATCACTTCAAGAAATACAATACAAGAGGTCCCGGAAACCAAACTCCACCAAGATTGGAACCGAATTTACAACATGTTGGAAATAGGCTTTTGCCGAGGATGGCTCACGCTCTATTCTTTGTAGCTAGTCCGGCCTCGGAAACAAACGTCCAGCACGGTCTATGACCATTCTCCGCCCACAATGCAAAGGCCGCAAGTTGATGGTTCTGCTTCAATAGCATCATACGACATACCACGCTGTTCCAGTATTGGGAGCGATTGATTTACAATGAGCCGCAATGGGAAGTTTCCAGAAAGAACGGTTTAAGTAGAAACTTGAGTGGAATGAAAACCAGCCCACAACAGCTTTGACGTTGGTAAATGATCAACATCGCACACTCTCACTGCCTTATTCTGAAAGGATTAAACTCTTAACCGCTGTCGGCCAATCCGAACACGCGAGGGCAAAGGGCCGGTCCAAGCCACAACGGAATGACCTGGCGGCCGGTGGAGACGACAAACACTGCGCAGAAGGGCAGGCAATTGCTGACTGGGTGGTCAGTCATTGGCCCAGAAGTGAGGAGTCCGGCGTCAGGAGTCAGGACAGAGCCCCGGGGGTTATCAATCAAATCTTATCAATCGATCAATCTGATCCACCTTCCGTCTCCTAGAACCGGACCAACTCTCGCTCTGCTCCGTTCAAAAAGGTCCGCGGCTGCTCCTCTGCTCGGAAAACAAGCGCTCCGGGAAGCCTGTGCCTCATTTCCGAAATTTCAACACTCTCTCCTGGCTCAAACCTCGCGCTGCACCGAAAGAGAGTTATCGCAGAAGCCGAGCTCAGGTGCACCATATTCTTTCTTGTCAAAGCCATTAGTCCCTGCAGCACCAAAAATTTTCTTTCTTTTGAATCGAGAGAAAAGAACGCTCCGGAAGAGAGATCTTGCTTCAGAAAACCTCTTCCTCTACTCCACACCTCGGACCGACGCGAACCTGTTTGGCCCTCAAAAAAAATCACCATTCAGCAGCGAACAGAAATCAAGGACATTACTTTACCACACTCGCTTGTGGCGTCTCTTCTTTGCCCAATAATCACTCTTTGCTTCGGCACACTACGTTCGAGTCCTCGCTGTCTTGCCCTGGCAAGTATTGGTACTCTCCCCGCGTTGCAGACAGCGAACCCTCAATTGAATTGCTCTTTTCTTATCTGATCCCACGCAACAATTGAAGTCGCCCCACTCGTCCGTCCGAATCGGAACTACGAGCAATCTGCCCCCACCTCAACAGCGACGCACCAATCAGCAGCCACAAGCAGCGGACTCGGAACAGCCTGCTTGCGTCTGTGCCGACAGGATGGCTTCCACACCCACTCCTCTCGCTCCTACTCCTCCATCCCACCAGTCCAACGTCATACACGAGGTCGGCAAACGGACGCCGATAACATCTCATAGCGCATCAGGGGCCAACCAAAGACCGGCCGTCTGTCGCCGTGATACTGCCGTCTCTGCAGGGTCCCCAGCGACTGCCGCTACCCCACCAGCTCGAGCACCACTCCCGACCAAGCAGCCAAAGGCAAACACCGCAGTCGGACCAACCGCCAGTGGCCCGCCACCTCTGCCTCGCCTGTCAGTTCCGCCACCGAGCGGCAAGAAAACGACCATGGCTGCCGTCGATAGCCCCAGCCCTGGTCCCCTTGCGCAAGGCCCCAAGATCTCCATGACCTCGAAGGAATGGGTCATTCCTCCTCGACCAAAGCCAGGACGCAAACCAGCTACCGACACTCCTCCCACCAAGAGGAAGGCACAGAATCGGGCTGCTCAACGGGCCTTTCGTGAGCGAAGAGCCGCACGTGTGGGGGAACTGGAGCAGCAACTTGACGAGATCAAAGACGACTACCACAAGGAAGAGAGCGAGCTCAAGGACAAGATTCACGGCCTTGAGCTGAACCTGCAGTCGTTCCGCTCCAGATGCTTGTTACTGGAAAATATGCTAGATCGCGAGCGCCAGGACCGCATCCGTGCAGAGACGGAAGCAGAAACACTACGGAGAAGACACAACGAAGACCTGTACCGGTCCCAGGGCATGAATGGCGCTGGCCACTCTTACGGCCTGCCTCACGGCCCGCCTCACCACCCAACAACTCAGTATTCGAGTCGCCCCGGCTTGTCCGACGGGCGACACATTCATCTCGCCCAAGACAGAAACTTTTCCATGTCTCATATCGTCACCCCGCCACTCAGCCTCGACATCAGCTCGAACAATCCGGATGCTGACGCGGCCATTACTTGCGGCAATTGTTCGCCAAACGGGCCATGTGCTTGTGCTGAAGAAGTCCTCGCATCGGCGGCAGCAGGCTGTGGCAAATGTAGTTTTGGCTCTCCGTGCCAGTGCCTGGATGACGTCCTTGGCCAAGCGCAGGAGCTGAAGAGACGAGCCTCGCCGCCAGCAGAATGGTCCGAGGGCAAGCGGCAGCGCAGGACCAGTGCCCAAGAAAATGCAATCACCGAAACGGACTTTACTGCCATCTTTTCACGACAAAAGTTGGCTCCCAGCACGACTGCACCCAATCCGTTGTATGAAGAGTCGACGTTTCACAGCCAAATACCATCTGGCGATGCTATGACTTTCAAGGAAAGCTGTGGGTTCTGCAAGGACGGTACGTACTGTGTCTGCGCGGAAGACGCTGCTGGCATAGCCACGCCAGCGATGACTCCGACCGAGACGCTGCGCCCGACTCCTCCTCATCAAGCTCAGACGCCTCCTCCGTCCGAACCTGATGTTTTCCTCGGTCCCATGGCCGTCGAGATGACGGCCGATGGAGCCGTCAAACTGCCGCCGCGCCGGGCCGTTGGCAAAAAGCCGGCACGGCCCGCCGCGTCGTCATCGGCCGGGGGCGGTGGCGGCTGCGGGAGCAATGGTCCCGGCACCTGCGCTCAGTGCCAAGCCGATCCCAAATCCGGGCTCTTTTGCCGCTTAATGAACGCCAAGTACAGTCGCGAACAGGGCCTCTCGTCGGGCGGTTGCTGCGGCGGCAAAGGCGCAGGCGGTGGATGCTGCAAATCAGGCGCGGCCCCCGAAAAGATTACTCTCCCCAGTCTCCCGAGCCTCGGTCTCAGCTGCGCCGAGGCATACCAGACGCTCTCCAGCCACAGAAACTTTTCCAAAGCAGCGGACGAGATATCCTCATGGCTGCCCAAGCTCAAGACTACGGTGCCTGGACCTGTGTGTCGTGGGGGTCCGGTGTCCGGAAGGCAGGCGGTCGAAGTCGAGGCCGCTAGCATCATGAGCGTGCTCAAGGAATTCGATGTCCGCTTTGGTCGGGATGCCTGAAAGTGCGCAAAACGATGATGCGATTTACGAGTATATGGGAAAGGGCTTTTTCTTTTTTTTTGGGCTTTGATTTTCTGCTTTGAGAGGTATATATTGATGTATTTTCATGGTGTTGGGGTTTCTCGCTATCTTGGCATTTTCCTGATGTCGGAATTTGCATGGTATTGCGATGGGACAAGAAAGTGGCGAATGGCTTTTGTCCCAGTTCATCCCTGATGAGTGCATTTGCTGTTTTTTTTTTTTTTTTTTTTTTGTGTGTGTGTGTGTGTGTGTGTGTGTGTGGGTGGGTGGGTGTGTGTTTTTCCAATTCGAGCACATATTGGATCCATGTGTATCTGCCGGCCTTTATTTCCCGGTCACGAACAGGAAGCGAATGAAAAATCCGATCAACCCTCTCCATGGTTGTGGCACTCGCCTGGATCGTAAAGGGGCGATCAAACGAGCACGGATGACGTGTTCCGCCGTTGCATTGCCATTTAACTACAAAGGGTCTGAGAGGCCGTGGTGATTATCTCTCGCATGAAAGAAAGAAAGAACGAAAGAAAGACATGCTTGGAGCGACATGAGAATGTAGCCTGCTGCCTCCTCTTTGGAAAGTACGCCGTGTGGCATGGCGGCTGCCTTGACAGACACGTAGTGTACAGTGCACCCCTTGAATTATTTTACAAAGTGACTTTACAGGGGTGCTTTAACCAATCACGCGCCTCTTTGGAAATTGCGATGGCATGGCCCCTGGTTAAAAAGAACATTGAGCTAAGTGTGATTTCAATATAAAAAAATGTATCTATAGACCCTAGTTAAATACCTTAAATATTCTCTGTGTGCCGCCTTAACAGCCGTATTCTCTTTAGTGTTTTTACAGAAACCCCGCAGCTGCCGGCACTGATAAGAAGGGACTCGCCAGCTGAAAAAAATGGGGCTTGTACTTTTGTAAAATAATTCAAGGGGTAGATTGTACATGTTACGGGAAGCCATGTCAGTTCCTCACGACGAGCTGTCAGCGGGGTTTGGGGACTAGGCCGATGAAACCACGGACGGGATTTTACATGACGGTGGAACGACGTGTATGTGTGTGTGTGAGAAGGGGAGAGGGAGAAGAGGGGGGAGAGAGAGAGATACTAGAAGACGGTAAAGAGGGGACCATGCAAAGCTACTATGCCGAGTTTTTGGATTCATTTTCTTTTCTTTTCTTTTCTTTTTCTTTCTTTTTTTTTTCGGCGGCTACCTGCAGGAATCCCGCATACAAAAATCCCTGGGTCAAAACGGGAGACGCGATGCATACATATGTATGTACATACATAATCTTGGTGGACCGCCAAGAAGAGGAGGGGGTTTGAGCGCCGATGCCGGGTTTGTTGCCCGCCACCGTCCAGACATTGGTCTTGGGGCGGAAACACGGATCAGACCAGACGTGCTGCAGGTTTTACTTTATTCTATTTTTTTTCTCTCTTTCTTTTTCTTTTTCTTTTTCTTTTTCCTTTATTTTTTGGCTCGGGGGCTGGTTTCATCATGGCACTCGGGGCTGCAGGGTGGTGTTTTTTTTTGGTGCGTTGGCAGAGGGACACCCGGAGCAGCAGGCCGGACGTCTCCTTCACACCACCAGACACACATCTGTTCGTACCGGACACATAGCAGACACCTGACGATAACACATCGATAGCAGAGAGCAGATACGGGCACGCGCGCGGCTGCTGCATGGCGTGGAGCGAGGGGATTGGGGCCAGCATTTCAAGGCTGCGATGCGTGGCGTGGCGTGTCGTGGCGTGGCGTGGGATGACATGGACGGGGCGCGGCCGGCTTGGGGTTGGGACCGGACGACCGGACGGGACGGGGAAGGAGCATCTCATCCAGCACATTGCGGCACGTCGCATGGCGGGGGGGACGGAGGAGAGACAAATGGACAGGCGGACAAGCGGACAAGCGTCGAAACTGTTTCTTCATCACGTCTCTCTCTTTTTTTTTTTAATCATCATCATCATCATAATATTCTTTTTCTTCTTCTTGCTCATTACGAACCCTCGGGAGGACGACGGCGTGCATGCGCCTGCCGCCCTGCCCCTCTCGACGCCCACTGCACTGCACACTTCACGCTGCACGCTCGCTGCACACATGGGTGCATCCATGTCCGTCAATACGCATCCTGCAGCGGCCAGCCATCCATGATGGATGCAGTGCCAACTCACACCGGCCGAATGGCATGCTCAGTGCTGTCTGGTCCGGTAATGCTCGCGTATGCACATACATACATATTGTATGCATGTGTGTGCGTATTGTCTGGCACATACAGTCGATAGCCCCCTCGCAGCCGCTCGAGTCGCAAGAGCCTGGCGCCCGCCCTCAAGTACCACCCCGCCTTGTCCTTCCTTGTCCAGCCACCGAGCACTTGGAGCATGGCAAGTCGGCCCAGGAACACCATCGGCCGATGCGTTGCCCGCCAGCGCCATTGTGCCGTGGTGCCGTGGTGCCGTGGTGCCTTGGTGCTGTGGTGCATGCGTGATGTGTTTTGCTTCTGTTCGCTGCTGACGCGTCTTGCGTCGTCCTGCGTCGTCCTGCCACGCCTTCCATGCTGGCTCCAGCAGGCCCATTCCACGATGCAGGACAATGCAGACGACGCCGACATGGCGACATGGCCGACATGGCCAGGTCGCCACGCCAGCGGCAGTCGCGCCTTCGTCCCTCCTTCCGTCCTCTTCCGTCGTCCCTCCTCTCTCCTCCCTCCCCCCGAGTCCTGCCTGCCTTCTGAAGCTGACCCTTTTCTGCCTGCTCATCCGACTTGGTCCTTTGCCTTCTCTGCGATTCCCAACCTCCCTGTCGAGCCTATTTTTGCCTTCTTTGCCTTTTTTTTTTTTTTTTTTTTTTTTTTTTTTTTTTTTACTTTTTTTTTCTTTACCCACGTCTCTCCGTTCCGTCATGGATTCTTTCTTGCCGATTTGCCTGGCTTCTCTTGTCGTCTGTCGAGGCTGCCTAGTCCCGACAGTGCAGCCAGCCTAGCTGGTCCTTCCGCCGCCGGCCGCTCCTGCCCCCACCCCGCAACGCCCCCCACCCCCTGCTCGGTGTCAGCACTGACACGGACAGCACCGGACCAGACCAAACCAAACCAGACCCAAACCAGACCACATGCAGATTCCAACTCCACCAGTGGCTATCCTGTCCGTCAGCACGCGCCAACAATCTTGCGTCCTCCCTGCACATGCATATCTCAAGCATGTACCTACCTTACGTACCTACTTAACTTAAGTAGAGAAGTAGGTAAGAGGTAGGTACTTACGAAACCTATATATACACACATATGCATACATGGTATAGTCTCCGTGTCGCGCCACCTCGAGTTTTTTCTTGTGACATCTGCCTGTCTGTCGGTCTAGTCGAGCTCCATCCTCAACACGGACCTCCCTTCAGTTTCGATGTTCTAGAAGAGGCCGTCTTGCGCGCTGCGGCGTGCATTCGCCATGGTCTCCATGCAACAACCGCTCTCGCCGGCCTCGTCCTCGTCCTCGCCCCCGCCCCCGCTCCTCCGCGCCTGCTCCCCTCCGAGTACGTCGAGTTGCCCTAGCTAGCTGTACATGAAAGCATGGAAATGAGCATCTGTTGTTCGCAGCCCGAGTCGATACATATTTCCTTTGTTGTCTTCGGCCTCGGCTACGGCCTCGGCTTCAGCTTCGACCTCAGCTTCAGCTCCCCCTTCGGCTTCGCCTTCCATCGCTGACAATCCCATCTTTCCCGTTGCCAGCTGTTTCGCCGACCAGTCGTCGCTCTTCGAGATCCCCGAACCCTTCCTCATGTCCCCGAAGCCGCAATGGAACTCTCCGTCCACTTCCGTCCCGGCCACGGAGTCCATCGCGTCCTGCGGGAGCTGCTGTCCAGTCATGTCGTTCGCGCCGCCATAACGACCGAGAAAGTCGATCTAGCTACCAGGAGACCCAATCAAGCCCCGAAACCTCGGGGAAAACGCTTGTGGCACATCTAGATATCTTGACCTCTTCCGGGCAAGAAGACCAAGGACGTGATACCGATGTCCCGCATGATACAGCCTCCTCAACATCCGGTGACACCAAAATTGGGGGGCAGCCTCGTACGCAATCACTATTACCGGACCTGACGCAGTTCACAAATCCACATGTAACGAAAGAAGACGAAAGCATTACACTGCAGGAGCTGGCTCATGTTGTGCGTCTTTCCAAGTACCAGGAGCGCAAGCGCGCCAACACCAAGGTTCGCCTGCAGAGAAGTCTCGTTTCTACCGCCCTGAGCGCTCGCCTCACCAGGTGTGGTGATATTGCTCACCGCAACTTGGTCGAATGCTTCCGAAAGGATGACAAGGAGGGCTTTGCCTCGCTCTACAACGCCATCCATGATGTTCGCAAAAGCTGTGACGAACTGCGGCGCTATGCTCTGCTGGAGCCCGACATGGAGCCTGTCTCTTCGCCCGCCTTGGGCTCATCGGAAAGCCTGGACACTTCCACCGGCTCGACCGTCGCCAATAGCCCCCTGCGTTCCATCACTCCGTTCCTGCACGAGGTCTCTGACATGTCCCGCGATACGTTTCTTGACTTCTTGTCCGAAATTCGAACCAATCCTGATTACCTCGCTACTCGGGTGTGCGCACTGTCGAGCTCCGAGCTGAACGCGTTCCTCAGTTTCCACAAGGGCATGGAGCCCGTGGAGTCCGTCTTGCCGTTTCATGGGAGGTCGGCAAGTCGACACCATGGAGCCTCGTCCACTCGAAGCAGCAGTGCAGGGCCTTACATCGAGCGTCTCCTCTCCTTCCAGCGACACGATCCACTCTCCATCTTGATTCATTCTTGCTTCGCAAACTCGGCCGGCCCAGACAGCATGGAGGATCGCCGGCGCACCGAGATCTGGGCAACTGTGCTGTCCAGATTGATACAGCAGCCCAAGTCGAGTAGCGAGCATTTTCTCATCTCCGTGCTGAACATATGGACTACTATGCGCGATTGGTCCGGCAAGTCCAACATGGAATGGTATTTGATGAGAATTCTCGAGGATGGGGCCTTCATCCTCGACCGAGCCGAGGACCAGCATGGGACCAGATTCAACCTCTCCGACTGGGACTCCTCCGACGAGGCTGCTGCCAGGGACTTCTACGACAACGCCGTCCAGGGCCTTTTTGAATTGATCGACGACGAAGATGCCACTGGGATTCCCGAAGGTCTCCTGGAACTCGGCAACGCCATCCTGAACAAACTGGACCATAAATACATGGAAAACACTTCCCGCTGGCTGGTCTGGAGATGCCTGTTTTTTGTTTTTCTTCTGGGCGTCGTTGTACATCCAGAGTCATACGGCATGTTGGCCGAGTATCACATCACCCCCTATGCTCGAGAGAAGATCTTGAAGAAAGTCGCCATGAAGGCCCACGAATACGTGTCCAGCATGTGGAGCGGCAAGCCCTCGGCAACATACGTACCGGTGGATGTGCCACCTCAGATCAAAGCACATTTAGAGAGAATCCATGCCAGGTTTCAAGGTGACCGGTCCATACCTTGCACAGCAAAACTGCTGCCGGCGAGGTCCGTCACTTCCTTGAGAGAGACCGTCGAGGTTCATCCCTTCTTGGTACTGAGCCCTTCCGATTTGGTTACTTTGGTGAATGCCTTGTTCCCTGAGAGGCGACCCATGTCAGCCATGTCAGTCACGTCGAACACGCTCCGCTCCGCTTCGGCCTCCGTCTCTGGACTGTCCGCCGTCTCGCAATCACCACAAGCCTCCAGCTTGAACAGTTTCCGAGCCAGCAATGTGGAAACAGCTTCCATAATAAGTACTAGCTTTTCGTCAGCCATCAGCGACGGCACAACGGCCGCCCGCGACGGTTCTCAAGACGATCAATGTCACGGATTGTTCCGGACGCATTCTCCGCCGTCGGGTGACCCTGAAGCACAAAGGAGGCTGAATCAATATGACGATGATGGCTATCGCTTACAACTTGCCGTTCATGAACTGAGACAGAATCTGGGACACGAGTCCACTCAAGGACTCTGTCATCCTTGCGCAGAACGATGGGTTGTGCTGTTTCTCTCCGCAGACGGGAAGAAGCTATCCACCACGATGACATACGACCCAGCCGACGGAACGGATGACGATGCTGATTCTTCCAGCACTGACGCCGACGAGGATGGAAATGCTCAAGGTCCAGAGCTTGACAAGGGCTATCATTCGCTACGCGATGCCATCTTGAGGCTCGTGGAGGAATACGAAATCCCGCAGAGCTTGGAAAAGGCAGGGCAGGGTGCTCCACAACTCACGAATCGAGCTTCCAGGCTCCATAGATACAAGTCCAAGAACAGTATTGTCCCCGCGGAAAAATTAATATCCAGCCGCAACCCGTACAGATCCTCTCGTGGTGCGGATTATGGCGCTTCAGATCAAAGGGGTTCCATCACACCCAGCGAGGGTAATGTCGGTCGTGTGGGCAGCGTCGGCGCCGGCGACGACGACGACGACGACGAGAACGAAGACAACGACAACGGGAATGCAGAACCAGTGTTGATTCAAATGCTGAAAGCAGCTTGTTCTCAATCCAGATCCCAGGCCGACTTCGTTTCGGCCCATGTCTACTGGAAAACGCTAAAAAATCTCACCACGCTCGAGTCTCCGACCCTTCGGGAGAATGGTTTTGCAGTCCTGATCAGTATATTTTCGCGGGGTCCACGGGACTCGATCCGACGGTCGGCGGCCGCCATTGAGGAGTACGACGCGTGGCTGGTTTGGCTGAAGCAGAGCCAGGAGCGTCACGAAGGTCTCATCGACCGCATGATGAGGCGATTCAGGGCCATGCGGGATAAGATGTGGTTTGTGACAGATGTCCGCAATTCCAAGCAGTACAGCCACAGCCGCGACATTTGCCAGGCATTAAAGACCATGGGCATGCCGCAGCGATGGAACTCGCTGCGGCGATCTCGCACGAATGCTGGGCGAGCGCACGGTGGTGGATCGGGATCATCCTACTTGTATCGCACAGAATCCCAGATCATGGATCTCTTGGCTGCCTCGGAGGAGCAGGGGGGCCCGAACAAGCTGAGTGATGATCAGGCCGAATTGACGTCTTTGTGGCTCCAGCAATACGGCATCGAAAATCTCTGCCAAGGCGAGGAGCGGATTCACAGATTCTGCTACGAGGTGGACAAGTGCATATCCAAGCTGGTTGGAGAGACGATCCGAGATGCGCCGGTACTGTGGTCCAGCGACTTGTACAAGCGCGAAAAAGTGGTATACGATCGCATGAAGAGCCGTGACAAGGACCAGCCTTGGAATGCCGGCGACGATGCCGCGAGCGTGGTTAGCGACGGCGAGCGGCGCATCGGCTCGACTTCGACGTCGAGATCGACGTCGACCTCGGCAAGGTCAGGCTGGCTCGGTCGCGACTCCCGCAGCCCCAGCTCGAGTCAGTATTCTCTGGACGCAGGATCGCGAGTGAACTTGAACCTGGCTAGACCTACACCCGGTCTGTTCGACATGATGGAAAGCTTCAACGGTACCGAGAGAGCATCGCCAGTCAACAACGCAACCGACTCCCCGGTGAGCACGTTCTGGACGCCGTTTCAACCGGCCACGTCGCTGGATTCGGGTCTCTCGCGGGCTTGCTCCCCGACCACGAGCTTGACCAATCTTTCGACGACATTCTCCGGGCCGCTTCATCAGGCGCCACTGCCATCAAGCTCCAGCATGATGTCCACAGGGCGACCCGAGACGTCGGCATCCTCCACCGAAACGGTCTTCCTGCGGCGCGTCGAAAACGAGAGGACACGGTTCTTGTCCGGCTTGCGGCAGACGCTCACGAGCCTCCTGCTGTCTGACCTCGGAGGCCAGGTCTTGGGACGTGGCTCGGAGACGGACGCCTGGTTCGGCACGCTTGGACAAGAGTGCATAGATCGCAGGGACGCCCTCGATCGCCACGCACGGCAGAGGTTGGAGACAAGGGACAAGGGGTCTAGCAGCCGAAGCTCCACGCGACCACGAGTGATTGAGAAGAAGAAGAACTGCCGCAATCTGCGAGGCGCCGGAGAAGCCACGACGTCTGAACGGCGCGCGGAGCCGTCCAACACGAGCATCGACGAGGACGTGGGCGGCCAGAGGAGCAGCATCGGCAGCATCGGCAGCATCAGCAGCGGGAGCACGGTTCAGTTTTTTGCGTCGCCAGCAAGTTCCAAAGACAACTGCGCCGAGTTCCCCTTCCGAAAGGCATATTGCCGCCTGCTGAACATGGTGAGCGTCCATCCCAATCCGTACGCCAAACTGAACGCTTTGAACGAACTGGAGAACCTCATCGTCGCCTCGGTTGCGTGGAATGGCAGTGGCTCGCGGAAGCTGAAAGCCAACCGCTCCGATGCAGGATCGAGCATTGTGGATGACGGGGAGGTGCCTCTTCGTCAGACACCCCTTGACGGGACGATTGATAATGTGAGAGAGCGCCGCACCCAGACGCTACAGTCTGCGACGCAACAACAGCAGCAGCAGCAGCAACAGCAGCAGCAGCAGCAGCAGCAGCAACAGCAACAGCAACAACCACCACCACCACCGAGGGGACACGCGGCACACCAGTCGCGGCAGACGAATGCGGAAACGAGGCCGATGGTCCCCAGCGGCGCCGCAAGCACGGATGTCATCACGGGCGAAATGCAGCGGCTTTTCCGAGACGCCGGGGTGCGGCCCAAGACGCTGTTCCGTGACCTGCAGCTCATTGCCGCGTTTGTGCCGCCGGCGGTTCTGGACAAGGAGGAACGTGGCAAGGCTTTCTGGAATGCCGGCCTCGCGGCGCTCAAGCTCAAATCAGAAGTCTGCCTGACCATGGTGGAGGTGGCCGACGACATCATTGCGTCGCACACGCGGTCTCGCAGGTCGGCGTCTGGCGGCGGGACCAGCTCAGTCTCGGATGCGAAAGCGTGCCTAAGCGGCAGTCCGCCTCCTCCATCCACCACGTACGGATTGGGCGACGCCGGCAAGATGTGGACCATCACGGCCAAGGAGGGCTATCCGACAGCGCAGCGGGAGCTGGCGCTGTTTTACCTGTCCAACCCGGAACACGTGGAGAGGACTACGCTCCCGCTGTCGAAACCACGAGACGTGTTTAAGCAGACGGTCATGGAGAGATATGGACGCAGCGAACGGGGTCGGGGCGCGTCGGGAACCGCGGCGGCTGGGCCGAGTGCGGGAAGCAAGGACGGCGACATTCGGAACGACGCGGGTCTCATGTGTGTAGCTGTGCACTGGATGGAGGCGGCAAAGCAAGGGGGCGACGAGTTGGCGACGAGCTTTTTGTGCCAGAATGAATTTATGAGTGCAGTGTGAGCGAAAACGGCGAGGCGATGATTTTGATTTTTGTTTCAATTTCAATTCTTTTTTTTTTTTTGTTGGATAAATGAAATTGATTTTTTTTAAAAAAAAAAGGTAAACAGGAATCAAATTCAAAATCAAATTTCTTAAAAAAAAAACCCAGTTTTTAAATTTTTTTAAAATTTTTTAAATCAAAATCAAATCAAAATCAAATCAAAATCAAATCAAAATCAAATCAAAATCAAAATCCTTATCAGATTTCATCATGGATTCCCTGCCTCGCTTCCCGGCAGGCTCTTTTGTCCATGTCGAGCCATGACGTGGCATGGCACCTCGTGTGGTTTTGCAACTTTGCAACACGCCCTGGTCACACTGAGGAATACGTGTTCTGGGGTCCAAGGCCGGGGTCAGGACTGCATGCGGCGGCACGGGAGCGGCAAGTGCCGGCATGTCTTGGCGCGGAGTGGACTCGTCCAGGGTGTGATCCACGAACCGTGACAAACTTTGTCAGCGACAAAGTCGGGTACAAGTTGTATGTGGAGAACTATGTGGCGCCGACTTTGTACTGTCTAGGGACCCTTGTATCCAGTGTTTGTTTGATTTTTGGCCTTTAACCTCTTTTCTGCTGCCCGCGAGACCTCTTTTTTGCTGCTTATCTGCAAGACCTCTTTTGCAAAACCTCTTATTCTTTGTCCGTAGTCTGCAGACTAAGTTTGTAAGCACTTTCTACTGTAAACAAACTTTATCCCTAAAAAATAGTAAAATTCGCTTTTTTCTGATAAAACCTTTCTATTGCAGGCATTTACACGTCCTTTGCTAGCGTAGTACATAAAAAACCTCACAAACAGCGTTTTACAGACTTTAAGACACAAATCCATGACTTTAGGTAGAGTTTTGCTAACAAAAAATGGCTAGACTGTCCCACTTTGCACTCTTTTGCACGCGTACAAAGTTTGTCAGGTTTCGTGGATCACACCCCCAGGTAAAATTATATGTACATGGCACTTGCGTAGGCACTTGCGTAGGCACTTGCGTAGGCACTTGCGTATAGTATTATAGCAGGGAATATGCATAGGCAATGTGTACCGTGTACCGTGTACCGTTTGCATTCATGACATGTTTTCCAGGGTCCCGAGAAGCAGAGTGCTGTCATCTTGACCACCGGGAAGCGACGGGATTGCCACACAGCGAATATCCATTTCCCGGATTCGGGACACGCGGACATGTGAAAGGACGGTCCTCCGGAACGACGGCTTTTGGTGCTGCTTTGCCCGAGGTGGGCTGCGACGGAGGCCGCATGCAGGGCTCTGGCTACGGTGCGTGGTCTGGAGGGTGGGCGGGTGCCGGGAAGAAGGTTTTGAAGTGTCTGGTGCGTGGAGAGAGGAATGAATGCGCTGCGCGGCATGGTCTTGTTTGTTGTCGATTGGGATTGGGGGCCAGATGTTGTTGGATTGGCGAAGTTGTTGGAAACGGGCTGACGACGACACGTGACTTTATTGGCGCGGGATTGCAGGGGCGGTGCACGCCGTTCCGAGGCGCTAGGCGTGGCTGGGTGGTCGGACTATCGTCGGACCGCGCGAGTGTGAGTATCCCTTTGAGTGCGCGAAGGCGCCAATGAGGTCACGAAACCCACACCTGGACCAGTACAAAGAGCGACTTGTTATTCCGCGCTTTATCTATATAAATTAATGTAGCGCGCTGTACTAGGATGATCTTAGTGACTTCTACTACTATGTGTTTCCTATAGTAAATTAAGTATCTTTCTTTAGCCTTGCTGATTGGCTTATAAGCCCTTTCGGTACCTCGTTGGCGCCTTCGCCCACCCAAAGGGATGGGCGCCAAGACGCGGATGCTTTGGAGAATTATGCGGGAGGGATCCGCACCGAGGGGGGGCGCCAGCTTGCTTCCTTGGTGTGGCGCGGTCGGCGTTGGGACGCGCGCAGGAGCTGGGTCACGGTTGCTGACGAGTTTCGCATCGTCGAGGCGTCTTGGCAAAGCGTCTTGGCAAAGCGTCTTGGCAAAGCGTCTTGGCAAAAGAATGTCGACGTCCCCTGGTTTTTGGCAAGGGAGATGGGTCCCGTGCCTGCCCTTGTGGGGTATCCGTCGGCGGTCATTGTAGGGAGTATTGCTATTCGCTCGCGCGATTGCCCCACTGGGCTAGCTGGGTTAGGATAAGTGTCACTTTCCTTATGCCCACCGGCCCCTTAGCATCCCAGAGTAAATGCAGCGTGCCAAGCCGAAGAAGTAAAATGTCGCCGTGTGCATTTACATGCAGCGCGTGGGGTCAGTTTCGCGTGCAAGGGTCAATATCATATTCATTTAAATACAAATGACATATATGTTCTTACTTTGCTTATGCTAGGCTGTGAGTGAGGTCTTGGTGGGGCAGCCACGTGGACAAACGGTTCGTAGGGGTTCTTGGGACGCTGTCCGCTTCGGGCTTAGCCGCCTCGCAGCCCGACCCGCTCGCTTCCTTGCCGTTCTTGGCGTCGCGTCGCAGATATAAGATTTTAAGGTTATCCGTGTGTGGGCGCCGCAGTGCCCGACGACTTATTCACCAACGGACGAGTCAACCAATCACCCGCTCTCAAAGGAGGGGCACCTTGGGATGAAATCCCTAATGGCGCCGTGCCTCTTTTTTTTTTTTTTTTTTTTTTTTCTTTT
>SRPY01000202.1:0-46637 GCA_018360145.1 Claviceps africana
CCCCCTCCAGAAAATTCCCCCTCCCGCCTGGTCGCGACCCGCGCCCGTTCAGGCGACGGGTGCCACCGGGCCAGAACCGCAGCAGGCCCGCGCCCAGCCAGTCAGCCGTGCCCGCCGCGTGGGCACCGTGGAGCGTGCTGGCTGCCGGCAGGGGCCCGATCGGACCAGAACCCAATCATGCACCGCCCGTCAGCGTGCCGTCGAACCCGTCCCAGGAGCCCCAGCCCTGTCGACAGATGCCGAGGGCGGCCGCCTGCCCTGCCCTGCCCCCCTAGTACGTCCGGGAATTGGGCAGCCGCCTGCCCTGCCAAACGAACCAGAGCCAGACCGAGCCGAAACCGAAATGTCCGAGTCCGGCGTATGGCGCCTGGCGGTCGTGTGAAGCCGCCGCCGCAGCCGCAGAAGCAGCAGTAGCAGCGGCGGCGGCGGCCATGCTCGCGTCTCGTCGGGCCATTTTCGCCCTCACGAATCAGACATGCCATCGTCGTCAAAGCATGCCTGTGGCTGGCCAGGGGACATGGACAACTCCAACTGGACTATACATAAACCTGTTGCAGTAATCTCATACACAAGGCGAAGCACCAAAGCAAGAGAAAAGAGAAAAGAAAAAGAAAGAAAGAAAGAAAAAAAGAAAAAAAGAGGAACAAGGGAAAGGGAACAAAGGATAAAAAAAAAAAAAAAAAAAAAAAAAAAAAAAAAAAAAAAAAAAAAAAAAAAAGAGGGGCGCAAAGGAATTGGCCAGGATTCCGTGTAATTAAAAGTCGCTCTCCTTCGACTCAAATGCCGAGGTAAAAGCTCGTCTCTATCACGCCTCCCTCGTACATCAACACCACGGCCTTCCACGGCCTTCCTTTGCCCTCCCCTCACTTCCCTCACTTCCCGCGCACCATGCCCTCATCTTCCACCCGTCTTGCACAAAGAATACAACCCACTCCGGGAGCGCCGCGGGCTCCTTCAAGTCTCCAGTCACACGCACAGCATAACAGCCGACTCGGATCGCATCTTTGCAGCAGCAGCATGCCCCGTCTTGCAAACCATGCTTCAACGTAGCAATGGACAGCTGAGGCAGAATGGGAAAAGGAAAAAAAAAAAAAAAAAGAAAAAAAGAAAAAAAAAAAACAGATACGGAATGACACAACAGGGGGTACAGATAGGAAATTTACATGCCATCAAAGTCGCCACCCAGGTCGTCCTCATCCAAATCACCCTCCTGGATTTCTTTGGCCATTTCTCGCTCGCGCTCCCGCGCCTCCTGAGCATTCTTCAGTTCCAGACGGTGTTGGTTCATGGGGAATCGCATGGCCTGCATACATATTTTTGGTCAGTTGGTCGGGTTCAATCCACGGAAATTTTGGTAACTTGATGAAGGGCACACGACATACCTTGACACTCTCGTCGTGCAGTGCCAAGCAAGCTCGGATTCGGTCGTGGAATGCCTCGCCTGGTTCCCTCGTTGCGTAGACATCGCCTACTTCTTTGCTCTTCATGAAGCCGCGTTCGCGATCCAGAGTGGCTTCAATGACGCCGTCACGGATAGCCTTGGCCACAATGTACTCGGCGGATTCCTCGCTGCCGAGGTGGAGGCGGATGCAGATGTCTCGCAATGAGATGCGAGAATACGAGAGAGACATCATGCGAATGCCCGTCTTGATGACGTTTTGTCGCAGACGCAGAATGAGAGAGTATGTGCCGTCGTGTCGGAACGTCTCGCCATGTTCTGCAATCGTTGTCTCGAAATCCTCCAGATTGCCCACACGAACCGCCTGCACCAGCAGAAAGTAGGGATGGAGAGCGTCCTCCAGCGTCGCTTGTCGAAATGTGGCTCTCTCGGGAATATCGCCCATCAACAACTCAACCACCATGAGCAGCTTGGTGGCCGTCTGCGAGAAGCCCACAGCACAGTTGCTAGACGGAGCCTTGCGCGTGGCGGCCGTCAGGTGTTCATGAGCCTCGGTGTAGCGCAACTGAATGGCTCTGATGCGGCCCAGATAGTACAGGAACCGAGCCACCTGGTTGTTGACTGCGTTCTCCGGAAACTGTGTATGGGACACGAGTAGATCAGCCTGGCTGATGTGCGACGTCAGCAGATAATTTCGCAGTAGCAGCACAATGACTGATGCTTGGGTGTCAATATCCTTTCGAAGAACGGCAGTGCGCAGCGTAGCCAGCAGCGTGGGTCTGATGGCAACGATGGGCGATTCCGAGGAAGGCGGAAGCGGCGAAATGTGTTCACAGAAGAGCGAGTAGTAAAAGTAGACCTTGGCAGACAGAGAGTCTAGCGTCCGGCGATTTAGGGCCTGAATTCGTGCAGATAGGTTTTTGGAAAACTCCGCGCCGTCCTGGTACTTTTTCGAGTCAAAGAGATGTACCTGGATCAAAATGCCGAGGAAAATATCAATCTCCGGAATGATCTCCTTGCTCTCCTTCTTCCCGTACTTGGCAGACTTGGATTCCGCAGAGTCCACTTCCATTTCAGAACCGTTCTGACGACTCAAAGGCATATTCTCGCGACCAATAGCGGCGAGAAGAGTCTCGGCTATGTTGCCGGATGATGATGATGAGGATGTTGTTGTTGTTGTTGTTGTTGCAGCAGGGAAGGTGTCGATAATGACTTGGCCAAGAATGTCCGGTGTCATACGCTTGCGGATAAACGAAATGGATCGCAAAGCTCGCAGGGAGAATCTAGCATCGAAGAGAGCCACGGCTCGGTCTAGTAATGCAAAGTTGCTCTTGATGTCTATTCATGGCGACCAAGGAAGATGCAAAGTCAGCAACACATGAGCAAACATGAAAAATGGTTTAATGAATAAAAACCGGCCAGGAAAAAAAAACATCGTTCGTCTCACGAATAGCCCTGCACAGGGTATCGAAGGGACATTCTGCTCGTTATACAAAAGGTTTGGAAGCAAAATTACCAAAGAAAAAACAAAGATGGCGGTCATACCTGCTACAGTTTGAGCGGCAGGATCGACCTTCTCGCCGTCATCACCGATGTCGTCACCACCCATGGAGACGTCGCCATCATCATCTTGGGGTTTCTTCGACGACTGTTTAGATGTCTTTGTGATGGGAACAACAACAGTCATTTCTTCGTCAGCACCAGCTTCCTTGGTACCCTTCTTGCCTTTGGCCGTGCTCCTGATACTGTTTTCGATTGGCTGGTTGCCGTCGTTCTTGGGGGTTTTGCCGGGCATTGCGGCCGATGCGATGACTAGTTATGTTGAGATGCAGCGAAGCAGCGAAGACTTGAGCTTCAAGGGGGCAACACGATGGGTCAATGAGACGTCAAGACGGCGGATGGCTGGGGTCTATCAGGCGCGCGTTGACGTACTAGACTGCGGCGTACAGGAACCCGTGGCTGGCAAGGGCACGCGCGCACAAGGGCAGGATCGGGCGTCAGAGAACGAGGGAAGGGGAGACGAGAGAGCGTCCAGCAGAAATCCAAGTGCCAGCCCTGTAGAATGGGGGTTGATGACAAGGGGCAGGTGGTACAACGATTCCGATGCTTTGGCGGCAATGAAAGCGTATGTGGTGGTTTGTCGTTTGGGCTGCGCTGCGAGGTGCAAGGAAGGTTCGAGCTCGGAGACTGGAGGCACGTTTTGGGGGTCACGGAGCATTGGTGCTAGTACATGGCCTAGCAGACGAAAATTGGGGCAAAACTTTGGCTTCTGGGTGAGCAAGTAGGAAGTAGGTACTCAGGTAGGTACTTAACCCAAGTACACTCGGCGGGTACTTGGGCGCACGCTGCGCTACGCAAGCTGCCTTCGGTACCGCGCACTGGCCCGCACTGGCCCGCAATGGCCCGCACTCCACCAGCTCGGCTTGCTCATTGGATGGGATGCGGAGCTTTCAGGCGGCAGTCGAGTGACGTTTTCGACTTTCACAGATACTAGGGTGCCCACGCTCCCAAATTCAGAATGGGCGACCGAGGCATTCATGAGACTGTCCATTATTGGCCCGAATTCCAGATGCGTTCAATGTTACTGATAACAGCTCACGAACCGCTTCGCTACTTACCCAGGAAACACCTACTTAGGTAGGAAATAGGTAGATATCTACATTACATGGATGCACATAGTCGAAGTTTATTCTGTGCATCATAACACGACTTGACCAAAGACTAACTACTCCCCCATCACCCACCCCGACAGACCAAGTTCATCACGCCTCCAACCCCAGACACACCTTCACTCTTCATCGTTTTGCGCATGCAAGTACATAGGCATGTATGGCTTGCTCTTTGTCAACTGATCAACTGATTCACCTCGCAGACCTGCTGTGAACTGTCATCGAGACGCATGGCGGCACCTGAGCCGTGCTGCGAAGCCCGTCAAAGAACTCACAGACCGCAGTACTTTTCACATGATCAAACGTGATACGAATTTCTGTGCAGTCGAAGGCCCCCCCTCAAGTACTCCCACGCTCTCGGGGCCTGCCTCTGCTTTGGGTATTTGCCGCGCCCAGAGCCCTCCTGCAAAACAAATATGTCAAGTCCCTGTTCCCGGCTCCCCCCGTTACGTAATTAAACCGTCCAAATAAAAGAAAAGATAAGGAAAAAAAAAAGACAGGAAAGGAAAGGAACCAAAAGAAAAAGAAAAAGAAAAAGAAAAAGAAAAAGAAAAAGAAAAAAAAGCAAACGCCATTTCCCCGTACTTCATTTTGACATATGACGGCGGCATCGAATCCCACTAGACTATCGTAAACGTGAAGCATTCTTCACGGGTCCCCTTTCCCGGGCATCACCTTGGCCGCTTGAACAGCACTCATCTTGGCAATCCAGCCGGCCGAGGGCAGAACTTTGCGCACCGTTCGGAGTTCGTCGGACGAGTATCCCGGAACACGAATGTTGTAGGTCCGCTCAAGCACTAACTGGATGTCCCGAATTTCTAGCACTTTGGATCCGCGCTCTTTGGCGTTGCGGCAAGAAGCCTGAAGCACATTATCCACGAATGAGTCTGCCATGTTTAGGACGCTCTTTTTTTTTTAAAAAAAAAAGAAGAAGAAGAAGAGAAAAAAGAAGAAGAAGAGAGGAGGAGAAATTAGCTTCTGCATAGCCTCTACATGTATATTGTCGGATACTCACCTCTTCGACGTCGGGAGACAAGAGATTGCCGTCCTGGGAATCCCCACTCCCTCCGCAAACCTGGCGAACCAGTTCATCCAACTTCTTCTTGCTCAATACGCGATCGCCTTCGGCGTCGTGGCTATAAGCAGGAATCTTGGCCACTGGGGGCTGGTTCATAACACCGCCTAGTGTACCACTGCCCTGCGGCATGGTTGGACGCCCAGCGCTGACACCACCGCCGAGGCTGACCCCTTGCGGGATGGCCGTTACTTTGTCCGGAAGTTGTCGAGGAATCGGCATCGGCATCTTATGGGTAGGGGTTGGAGACTGAGTTGTTGGCGATTGAGTTGGATGGGCATGTGAGTGTCCCTGCTGCTGCTGCTGCTGCGACGGCGGCGGTTGATGTTGCGGTTGATGATGCAGTTGCTGATGCGGTTGCGGCTGCTGTTGCTGTTGCTGTTGTTGTTGCTGCGGCGGTTGCACGGCACCAGGAACCATTGCTTGATTTACGGGTCCTCCAGCCGCAGTGGACGAACTCGCCGGCAGTTGTACTTGAGTAGCGGCGCCGCCCGGAGTGTTCGCAGCTCTTTGATTTGCGAGAGTCATTGCTGCAGAATGACTCAAAGCGCGTGTTGGACCTCCGGCCGTGACGGGTGCTCCGCTCTGTACATTCTGATGTCTTGCAGCAGGGCCTTGGGCCTGCGCCGTATTGACAGGAGGAGGATGTGGCTGCTCGGCTTTCACTTGAGCTGAACCCTGAGGTTGGTGTGGAGGTTGCGGCACAGGCCGTGCTTGCGCTTGGGTCGGGGTTGGAGTGGACGTTCCGTTGGCCAAGGATGGGCGGTTTGCAGCTGCGGCCAACTGTTGTTCATTTCTAGCAGCGTCCACAGCCGCGCTGACCGATGTTGCAGCACTCTGCACGGCTGATTGAGCCGTTGCCGACGTATTCCCAGCTTGTCTGCTGCTCGCAGACGTCGCGGCGGCACTGCTTTGACCTGATGCGGTTGAGCCAGAATGTTGCTGCGTGGCCTGAATGGATTCCTGTTGTTTCAAAAGGCTATCGACCCATTTATGAGCGTCCGAGTAGAGCTTGAGTTGTTGTTCCTTCCGTATCGTGTATTGTCGGTTCTCTTCATCCTGTAGTGGTTTTCCTTGGTTGATGCGATCCTTCATGACCTTTTCCATGTTGGCCACTTTGCCTTTGCTACTCTCCATGGTAAAGAGGGCTCGAGCATATTTGTCCTTCATCTCTTCCACCCATCTGTTGATGTCCGCGGCTGATTTATTTGCTATATGCGCCGGAGCGCGAAACACCATCTTATTAACGTGCTGCATTATATTGTCAGGAATCTTTGGTCGCTGCGCTGAAGGCGCGGGAGCGGGCGCGGGCGCCGTCGTTACGGTCGCGACTGGAGGTTTCTGATTTTGAGCAAGGGAATCCGGACCGGACTGGGTTGCGGTTGCGTGAGCGACGGTCCCTGGTGCTGAAGAAGGTTGAACTTTCTGCTGCGCCTTGGCGGCAGGAGTTGCCGCGGGCTGCGCAGGAGTACTTTGCTGTGCCGAAGGAGGTCGCGATGGCGCCTGTCCAGCCTGTCCAGCCTGCTGCGCCTGCTGCGCCTGCTGCTGCGCCTGCTGGCGACGTTGTTGAATCTTGGTGATTAACATTCTCGAGAAGTCGATGATCTTCTGTCGTGCAGCAATTTGATCGGGGCTGTTGGCGGGCGAGGTGTTGGCCTTGGTCCATAATCCTCGGAGGCCTTGCTCGTATTTGCTCTTTTCATCATCGCTTAGTAACGGCAGACTCCTGATTTGGCCTGGCTGGTACATTGGCTGTCGGGACTGCTGGCCGCCAGCAGGGCCTGGCTGGCTCTGGCTCTGGCCCTGCGCCTGCGCCTGCTGAGTTTGCCCTTGATTCATGCCGTGTTTCTGGGGCTGATTGACGCTACGCGTGGAAGGTGAGACTTGGATGTTGCGAGATAATTCGGTCCCCGGCTGTAGAATAAGGACATTCGGAACGGTGCAGCTCTTGCGCGCGACAATGAACGATGGCTGCAAGACGATGTGCGAATAATGTATTGCAAGAGGACAAGACGTGATGATGTCTTGAACGGGGTTCATGTTCGGACAAAGTGGGTCCCGTCGGTCACCCCGATATCCAGGAATCGATAAGCGAAGCATTTCTGGTCGGAAAATCCATCGGCCTAGGAAGTTCCGAAATAATTTACACCAAAAATTACCCGTACCAAACACTAAGCACCTACCAAGTAGGAACCTATTTCTTACCTACTGACCTAGGTACTAACTTGGTATAGTAAGCACCTAGAAAATGCATACTTATGTAGGTCTACGGGTATGTGCAAATAATGGCCCATAGACTCCAGCAGGGACACATACATTGAATGTACTTACAATATATATGTATGTACGCAAAGCACATGAGCACAAATCAACACGTGGCACACAAACGCAAACAGTAGATCTGAAATTTATCAGTTCATTCATGAGATGGCGGGTTCCGGACACGAATTTTCTTGGGAGTGTTGGATCAATTTGCTACGAAGACGTGTCGCCGCGCCGCGGTCCAACGGCGAAATCGATTTTGAATTGACAAAATTGAGCATTCGCACAGCAATCCACTTTCTCATGTACATGGACCGCGATGAGCGTGACTCACGCCGACATTCTGAGCACACACTCCTGCAGGCTTGTGCATGTGTGCGAGGGACGTTGGCTGGCAGTCACGAATACTGCATTCGCCGTGCTGCGCTGCGCGTCTTGCCATTGCGGCGGCAGCTGGCGCAGACATCGATACGATGCATGATGGCTGGTGGTCTGCCGGCAGCAAACAAGAAGTTCAACAAGCACAAAACGATGCAAGCACTGGCCATGTCCTGCGGGTCAGTGCCAGCGAAGCGACATAGCGGCACAGCGGCAGTTGGCTCTATGCGTGTATATATCATGTACACGTGTACATGCAGAATGGGCTGGGACTCGAGGCGCAGAGGGAGGAAAACTTTTCCTCACGCAGCCTTCTGTTCTGCACATATTCTTTCCACACGGCCACGGGTCATCTCTGACTGGAGGAGAGCATGCATTGGAGACTGTATCATGTCTGGTTGAAGCGGAAAGGCGCGTGGTAGGAGCATTGCTGCCCAACAAAACGTGGCCGGCAGTTGGTCTGGTCCAAGGTCCACGGTGGTAACATGAATGGCGCCAGAGGTGGAAGGTACCTACCTATTAGGTAGGTAAGTACTTAAGGTAAGTAGGTAGGTAAGTAGGTAGGTAGTAGGTAGGTAGGCAGGTAGTAAACTGGTAGAAGGCACGACCAGACCAGACCAGACCAGATCAGGCAGACACGAACAACGTCTGGCTGACTGCCCGCAGCCAGGTGCTCTTCAGCCTGCCCGTTTCTGACAACGACCAACATGGACAAGCCAAGATGCCAGCATGACATGTTTACAACCAGGCCGAGAAGGAACATAACATATGGGACTCTTGCAGCCATCCGCCGCGCACGGCCAGTCACTGGTGGTCATGGCCTCATGGCCTCATGGACTCATGGACTCATGGACTCATGGCCTCGTGGTGTGGCTGTGGCACCGTGGCCGACCAAAGTGATTTGCGCGCTCCAGACCCTGGCCCCTGGGCGTGGCGGCGGCCCCATTGTTGGCGAGACGTTTGTGCAGCCGGATGAGAATAAATAGCAAGTGTGACTGACGACGACTCTCTGGATTTGCATGGTTTCCGTGCCGGTACCTGAAAAGCCTCGATGAGACTTGTTGGGCCGCATTTGGCATTTGGCATTTGGCATTTGGCATTTGCGTCATGAGGAACCGAAACCAAGCGTGGGTACCAACGGCCGGCCATGGGGAAGCGTGGAAGGCTAATTTGTTGGCGCTGCGCACCTTCATGTTGCTTTTCACGGCGGGATTTCGATTTTAGCTGTAGCTTGGCAAGCCGACACTTTGAAGTGCAAATAATTTCAGACCAGCGAGCAGCGGGGCACGCGCACTTGGCCACGCACCAGTTGAGGGCACCAGACCAGACAGCTCCAGGTCACCCGACGCAGCCTCGGGCACACAGCAAATCTCAGGTCCAGCGAAGCTGGCGTCAGGTCCAGAGCGGAGCAAAAAGGCGGCAGAATTGAAAGTCGCACAGTATACAAAAAATATTTTCAAACTGTGTTCAATTCCCTAAGGCCCCTAAAGCCAGTAAATTTAGTGGGCAAATGCCACGCATATGCCAAGCATATCCGCGGTTTATACCCCCTAAAGCCCCTTAAGGCTCCCTAAGGCTAGTGAATTTATTGGGTAAATGCTATATATATGCTAAGCATATCTGCGGTTTATGCCCCCTAAAGCCCCCTAAGGCTCCCTAAGGTCCCTTTAAGCCCCCTAAAGCTAGTGATTTTTTAATACTGTGCTTCCCTACACCGCCCACCTAATTGAGTAGGCCTTGCTCCACTCTGGACCTGACGCCAGCTTCGTTGGACCTGAGATTTGCTGGAACCCCAGCCGCTTCGAGCCTCGAGGATAAGAGCCCCCTTCCCGCAACTCAGACTCGGACTCAACGTTGGATCTCAGACCTCGGACCTCAGACTCGGCAGTCGACGCCGTCTGGATTCTGCACAAAGGACCAGACCCTTCCTCACAGGATTGCCTGCTATTGCATCGTCAGACCGGATTGACTGGACCGACCTGCCAATCACGGCATTCTGTTCCGCTTGTCCGCACCTCCTGCCTCTCTGCCTCTCTGCCTCTCTGCCTCTCTGCCTCTCTGCCTCTGCCTCTTCCCCCTCACCCCCTCTCTTTCCTTCTCTCTCTCTGCTTCCTCTCCTCGCTGGCCGAGCATCTGCCACTAGACCAGACAGACTCTTTCCTTAACCTCAGCCGCCTTCCGCCTCCTTCCGCCCCCTTCCGCCCTCTCTCCGCCTCTCTCCGCCTATCTCTACTGCTACTGTCTCGCCCCCAGAGCCGCAGCTGGCACGAATCTCCTCCGAGCTTCCCACGAGGTGTTTAAGCAAAGTGACGTGCGCTTGCCTCGAGGACGCCCCATCTCAAGCCTGCTTCTCCAGCACATGAACATGATACCCAAATCAAACCGAATTCCTTCTTCTTCGTGCTGGAGGTCCTTCTCTGGCTCCTGACGCCCTGACTGGCCTGGCCTACCAGTGAATCGAGTCGATCGACTCTCTCCAGTCTTGGCGGCGCCGTTGAGCACACCACCTTGATCGCGACACAAGACCCGACTTCCCGTGGCTGCTGGCCACGAAATTATATCGACCTCGAGCTCTTTCCCATCCTGCCTGTGCCTGGCCACAGAATCCGGCTTGTCCCTGCTGCCGTACTAGACTGGACTGGCTGACGAGCACCCGTCACCCGTCCTCAAGCTACCTTACCACTTACATACTTCTTCCCTTCCTACATTCCCGCGTCTCCCCGCTCGCTGCATTGTTGGCAACAAGTCAGGTCGCATTTGCCAGCAGAGTGCAGCCCTCACGCAACAGCCGAGTCCTCAGATCTCTTCCCTCCCCCGTTCTCATTCTACGACCTCGCTCTGGCCCCTACGGAGCCGCAGCAGTCAAACCAGTCGTTTTTTGACAGCATCGCTGCACTATAATCGCCTGGCCACAGTGCCGGCACAAAATACGTTGTTTGTCCCCCATATACGTTGGTGGTTCGCAGTAAGAAGACAGAGAACCACACCTCCAAGGTCAGACATATTTGTTTGCACCCTAATACGTATTTTTTTTTTTGCCGAGATCAACTGGCCAAGATAATGGCCAGCTTGACTGATCCAAGGCGTCGACTGCCGTTGACACCTAGCCTAAAGCTGTTCCGAGAGCAACTCCATATCGAACCCGTAACGGGAACAAACGCTCCATCGTCACCACCGGAATCCCCTAGCGCGACGCCACAGATGGCCGGCAAGTCGTCCCAGGCCGGCGCTTTCTACCGCTTTTCTCGGCCACTAGCCCAGGATCCCAATATCAAGCCCGTCGGCAACGGCCACCAATTCAGTTACCGAAGAACAGTCCGCGGTCTTGAACAACTGAGTCCCAAATCGTCTTCGTCGTCCTCGGACCCTAAGGAAGACATGGATGACAAGTCCTCCCTTGCTTATTTGACCCGACCTCGAAGCGTCGCCGCCTCGTTCATGGCCGATTTGTCAGACGATGAAGGAGATGCGGACGAAGAGGATGGCGGCAACGATATGAGTAATGTGGACGATGAAGGAAATGAGAATGATGTACACGAGAGTGTGGAGGAGGAGGAGGAGGAGGAGGAGAAGGAGGGAAAGAAGGACGATTCTGATGACGCTGACGAGGCCGGTCCTGCAGCACATCGGGAGGCTCGCGCTGGGCCCAGTCTCAGGTTGGCCTCGGACGATTCTTCCTGTGAGTCCGTTTCTGTAGCAGGATCTGATGTGGACGGTGTGGCCTACCGGTCCCGCCTCCATGTCGCGTCGTCGCGCGGCAGCAGTCTGGTTGGCGACTTCGTGGTTGAGTACATGGATCCTATGGATGGTGATTGTGAAGGGCTTGAGATCCTACATCCTACGGAGATCGAATCCCCTCGCAACCGATCAAGGTCTCACCATAGAGGATTTGACAGAGGCATGGTGCGGGATTTTAAAAAACTCAACTGTAGCAACGAAACTTCGGACGACGAGGAGGGCGAACATCATGTATCCGGTGTGGATGCCGACGTCATGTTCTGGCAGCGGCAAAAGGAAGTCAGACGATTCAGAAGATTGAGCACGGCGAGCAGCGTTGCGAAACGTACGCATAGCGAACTCGATAGTGAATCGGGCGATTCCGAGGTCGGAGGCATGGATGTCAACGACGTGGGATCGAGTGCACGACGAATGCGAAAACGACAACACCGTGGTGCTGGCCTTCCATTTCAAGACCCCCCCGCTCCACGCATCGATGAACTCGAAGAGCCAGAGTCCAGTGCGGAAGACTCTGATGCTGCTGATCCATTCGCGCGAGAATTGCCTTACTTTCCGATGATGGAAATTATGGAAATGGATTCAGCTTAGATGCCTAGGTCCAAAGCATTGCCTTATCTGGTGGGCAAGAGCCTGGCGTCATCTGACGAACGTGGTGGAACACGGATGAATAATTTTTTTCTTCTTCTCTTTTCCTGATTTATTTTTTCCCTTTTGTCCTTTTGCTTTTTGCTTTCTTCTTCTCCACCCCACGACGATGCAATGACGTTATGATGTTGGACGACTTAACCCCCCGCAACTATTATCCTTCATCCCGCTACGCCCTCTAGAAATCATATGGCATATTCGCTTCTAAGGATGTCGTTACGGAAAGCCAGTTTTTCTTTCTACTTTTTGACAAGCATCTACGATGCGCGAATAGGTGGATGATGTCATGCACATGTCGAGATATGCCGATGTCACACCTCAGAGGTGACATCTCATTTTTTTTTTCTGTACCCGGTGCTCCGGGATTGATGATTCATGCTAGTTTATGAGACGAGATGTGGGCCATTGTCATGCCGTTGGATTTGGGTTCATTTCATAGAATAGGTAGAGTGCCCTGTAGGAACTGTCTTTCTTTTTTGCAAGATTCGGGCCACGACCGGTGATACGCCCGTCAGCAACAGGATGGAAGTAATGTCCTATAAAGCATGGTGTGGGCCTGGCGGGCGGCAGTTGTCGGTGGCGTACATGAGACAAGGACAGCCCGACGTGGTGTCACCCGAGGCTTACCGATTCTCGCAAGCAGGATTGATCTTCGCCGAGGATATGCTCGGAGAGGCGCCTGGGGAGGGGGAGGCCGGTTTCTGCCTGAGATTTAAGGGCAACGATGTATGCATTCCGGAGCAGATAAGTAGCCTGGGCATCTGCCGCGCGAGACTCGACCACACCCAGGAGTCTCGATGTCATGTCGCCCCCTCTCCGGCCCCCAACGGCGGACCAACCCATCCAGCCCCTCCCTTTTCGTCCTCTGGAATTTTTTTTCCTCAGACCAGGCAACGTGGTCGTGCTGGCACCGGAGCGAATATCCTTTGCGGGGGGTTCCCGTGGCGCGGGGTGATAAAAATCGTATCCCACTTATGAGTGTGGTCGATGCGGACTGACACCCCCCGCACCCTTTTTTTTCCAACTCGGCGCGATCGAAGAGCGTGAGGGGCGATGCGGGCGTTGAGGGAGGATGCTTGCCCGGGGCAGGCCGGGGCTGCGGCTCGCAAGAAGAAATGGGGTCCAAGGGCCAGGACGGGATGTGCAACTTGTCGGTACGTGGGGACAGATTGCTCTCGTTCAGAAAACGGAGCCGATTTTTTTGCCACATCCCTTTTTTTTTTTTTTTTTCCTTTCTTGTTTTTGTGTGTAAAGGGAAAAAGGGGGGGGGACAAGCCGGGCGGGAGACGCACCCCCTTTTTTGATCGAAACGGCCCGGGGAGATGGAGCCGTTTTATGACCGGATCCTGCTAATCGGACGGGAGCAGTGCCCGGCACGTCAAGTGCGATGAGACACGGCCCGTGTGCAACAAGTGCGTCTCGGCGGGCCGGGTGTGCAGCGGGATCAGCTATGGCGCCGTTTCTGGCTCCGGTCCCGGCTCCGGCGCGGGACATGACGGACGGGCATTGACCACGGGGGAGAGGCGCCGACGACGACGGGCTGGAGGCGGCGGCGGGCAGCAGGATGGTCGAGAGGCGACGACTGGGCAATGCGCAGACGATGCCTTGGGGGCGGGGGGTGCGGTTGACGCGCGATCTCGTGCCTCAGGGATGGCATTTCTCCGAGGCTTGCCAGTACTGTAATAGCAGGCCTGTTTCTTTCAGTCCCCGATTCCCGTGACCCCCCCTTTTTTTGTCTTTTTGTCTTGTTTTGTCACGGCGGGAATGACAAGACTTCTTTTTTTTTTCCCCCCTGCGCAATATTCATGTCATGTGTGACTGACGCGTCGTCTATTTTCTCCTCCGCCCTTGCTCTTCCCTTACCGGGGCACAACCAAAAACAAACAAACAAAAAAAAACAGTCAACGAGGTCATGTTGACTCGCCGCATCGCCAAGCAGATCGTCCCCAGCGACTTTCACTATCCGGTAGGCAATACAAGACAGAAATTCTCGCCTCCGCCAGACCACCAGCATACCGTCATCATGGTTGCGCTCGCGCATCGAATCTCCTTCTTGTTCCACGCTGAAGAGCGCGGGACATCACAGCTCTGTCAGCACAAGGCGACGGCGCATCTGCGGACGTGTTTCTATCGTCACATGGGGGAGGCCATCCGCGCGCTGAACCACCACCTTGTTGACATTGACATGTCCGGTGTGATCTGGGGTCTTCGCAAGATTGCCAACATTGTGTCTGCCGAGGTACGTCGTTCGACAAAGCCCCCCTCGCACCAGTTTGGCGTTTTCGGGTACTGACGGGTCGTTGTCGCCGTCGCCGTCGCTTTCCGTGGCTGCAGCTTTACATGGTATCTACCAGCTGGCGTCATCATGTAGAAGGGTTTCTGGCTCTTGTCAAGCATGGTGGCGGCGCCGAGAAGGTTGTGAACCACTTCCCGCCCATCAGACTCGCAATCTACTACATGACCGTGTAAGAAAAAGCCACATGGAGCACGACGGCAGGATTGTGGATGGAGAAACGGCCAGAGCTGACTCGATGGCGTTTTCTTTCTTCTTTTCTTCCGCAGCATTGCCAATGTCGCCAACACAACAAGCCCGTCGCACGATCTGGGGACAGGATGCATTTACCCCGGCAAAGACGAGACGCGCCAATTGTATTCGAGCACGCTGTACCCGTCCTTCCCGTGCGCGACGAGTCTGTTCATGGACATGATGCGCATCACGGAACTGCGAAGTCAGCAGCCCAGCTGTGCCACGTCGCGCGACGTGCAGCTGCGACAGAGCATTGTCGAGGTTTTCCAAAGCATCGACGAGTTCGCACCGGATGGCTGGACGGAGAGGTACCCACTGCCGCGGACAAGGGACATTGCCATGATTGCACGCACGTTCAAAGCGTCGGTGGCGCTTTACGGCGTCCTTGCTCTTGGAAAGCACCAGGCATGCTGGATCGGCGCAGCATCGCCGTTTTTCCCGAGCCTCATCAGCTCGGACGGCACGGGGACGTACCGGTCGCTGCGGCGAGCGCTCAGCAGCCATCTCAGCGTCGTGGTCGAGGAAGCAATGCGGAAGCTGAGCAACCAAGAGTCGCTGAGCTGGCCGTTGAGCGTGCTGGGCGTCGGCGTCGCGGACGGGACGGAGGCCGAGAGAGAGTTTGTCAAGAAGTCGCTGTTCGAGGTCGGCATGGACCCCAACGCGGATGCGGGGCCCATGGACTCGCGAGGGATGTTGTTGGAGTTTTGGCAATCGGGACGCGTGCAGTGGGATGAGTGTTTTTGTCGACCGACCCTGGTGCTGGCGTAGGGTTCATGTTGGAGGGAGAGGGGATGTTGCTGCTGGAGGCCGGGGGTGTTGATGATGGGCTCGATGGACGCATGTGCAGGTGGACATTGTGCGGATGGCGGAAAGGTGGATGATCGGTCGAGGATGTCAGATTGCCAGGATGCTGGAGCTTGAGGATGTCGAGATGGATGGATGGATGGATGGACGGATGGACGGATGGACGGATGGATGGGGGATCTCCAGGGCGGGGGTGGTTCTGGCTCAAACTCTGGACTCTTGGACGCGGGGACCGCGGCTCCCGGCACTAGCAAATGAACCGTGACCGTGCAAGACCGAATGCGCCATGGTGAGGGCTTTTGTTGATGCCGACGTAAAGCGAGCGAGGTTGTGAGAGCGGCCGTGGCCGTGGCCGTGGCCGGATGAGGGAGGTGGTATTTCTGGATGCGTGATTTCGTGGCGGGCCGGACAGGGTCTTGCTGCGGCGCGGCCCAGTCACTGGTGTCGACAGGCATTCCGGTCTTGACTCTTGACATTTATCTCGCGCCCGTTCCGTCTGGTCTGGTGTCGTGGACGGCGTCCTGCTCCTCTCATCTCCACGTGTAGTCGTCTCGATTCTCGATTCCCGACTTGTACGTACAAGTACTAGGTACCTACCTGAAGAAGTACCTACAAGTACCTAGTTGAGTATTTTTCGTGAAAAGGTACGTGAAGCGACCAGATGTCACGTCGCCCCCACGCGGGGCAGTGCCAAGTGGTTGTCACTGGTCAGTGGTGTGTGTCCTCCGCCGTTTGCGCCCAGAGTTTCATCTTGCCAAGATCCCCCGCTCCTCGCGACCCCTCTGTTGGTCGACAAAGGCAAGAGTCGGAGGGAGGCTTTTTTTTTATTGTTATTTCTTCTTTTCTTTTTTTCAAGAAGAAGGAGAAGAAGAAGAAGAGGAAAGAGAGAAAGAAAAAGAAAGAAAAACAAGAACAAAAAACAAAAAAAAAAAAAAAAAAGAACAAACATAAAGAGGAACAAAAAAGAGGCCTACTGATAAAAACACCAGAAGAAGAAATCCAAGACGACTCTCGCCGTAAATCTAGTCTCCGGCATCATGAACAGCGATATTGTCAAAAGCCGTTTTCTTTCCCACCCGCAGGACCTCGGCGTTGTCGCCGTCGGCTTCTCCAAGGGCCAGGTATGTGCACCCATGATGCGATTGAATCCCTACCAGAGATCATCTTCTTCTCTTCCACTCTCCTCCGTTTCTGGTACTGGATTTCTAACCATGATTGTCCCAACCGGCAGCCCAAAGCAGGTGTCGATGCCGGTCCCGAGGCGCTCATCGCGTCAGGCCTCCTCTCCGAGATCCAGAAAGAGCTCGGCTACAAGCTCCACGGCGATGCGAAGGTGCAAAAGTATGACGAGCTGATACCGGCGTCGGATCCGGACCACCGCGGCATGAAGAACCCGCGCGTCGTGTCGGCCGTGACCCGCCAGATCTCGCAGCAGGTGTACGAGCACGCCCGCGAGGGGCGCCTGGTGCTCACGCTGGGCGGCGACCACAGCGTGGCCATTGGCACCGTCACGGGCAGCGCCAAGGCGGCCCGCGAGCGGCTGAACCGCGAGATTGCCCTCATCTGGGTCGACGCCCATGCCGACATCAACACGCCCGAGGTCAGCGACAGCGGCAACATCCACGGCATGCCCGTGGCTTTTGCCACTGGTCTGGCTAAGAGCGACGAGGAGGAGTACTTTGGCTGGATCAAGGAGGACATGTTGCTCAGTGTCAAGAAGCTGGTTTACATCGGTCTCAGGGACGTGGACACGGCCGAGAAGAGGATCCTTCGCGAGAACAACATCAAGGCCTTTAGCATGTTTGACGTGGATCGGTAAGGAATCAGGGGAGGGAGAGAGAGAGAAGACCCCTTTTTTTCTTTCTTTCTTTCTTTCTTTCTTTCTTTCTTTCTTTCTTTTTTTCTTTCTTTTTTTCTTTTTTTTTTTTTTTTTTTTTTTTTTTTTTTTTTTTTTTTTTTTTTTTCTTTTTTTTTTTCTTTCTTTTTTTCTTTCTTTTTTTCTTTCTTTTTTTCTTTCTTTTTTTCTTTTTTTTTTTTTTTTTTTTTTTTTTTTTTTTTCTTTCTTTTTTTCTTTTTTTTTCTTTCTTTCTTTCTTTCTTTCTTTTTCGTTTCCACTCCGCGCATTAGGACCAAAGTCAACTCTAGGCACAGGAAACTAACAATCCCACCCCCCTTTCTCCACCCCCTTCTTTAGATACGGGATTGGCCGCGTCGTCGAAATGGCGCTTGCCTACATCGGCGCCGACACTCCCATCCACCTGTCGTTTGACGTCGATGCCCTCGACCCTATGTGGGCGCCCAGCACTGGCACGCCCGTTCGTGGCGGCCTGACCCTCCGCGAGGGAGACTATATTTGCGAGGCTGTGCACCAGACGGGCAGCCTGATTGCCATTGATCTCGTCGAAGTCAATCCGAGCCTGGCCGCTACCGAGGCGGGCTCTCAGGAGACGGTCCGGGCAGGCTGCTCTATCGTCCGATGCGCCCTTGGAGACACCCTCTTGTGAGGGGCTATCTGATCAGTCGAGGAGGAAGGGAAGGGCAAGGGGACGGGGCAAAGAGAGGGAAAGATGAAGAGTCGTGAGACATCGGACGTCAGCGAGGCGAGGTTGAACTGGAGAGGACGCTTTATACCATGGGACGTGCTACTGCTCACTGTTTACGTGAAGATCAGACGAGAGGCGCGAAAAAAAAGAAGAGAGGGGGGGGGGGATAACATGGATTCGAAGGGACGTGGAGACTGGCTGTTTTTCGTCCCCTTTTTGGTTTCTATGTGTACTATGCTTGGAAGGTACGTATCGACATGTAGATGACTTGTACGCTACCACATGCAATATCGACGCGGCTATTGGAAGCACGGATGCATGATGCATGTCGGTGGTCCATGACACAGCATCACAGGTGCTCGGGCAGGCAGCCAATGGGGACGCAGGGCAGGGAACTAATCTGGACATGTCCGACCTGGCCGGGGAAGTCGTGATGATCAAGATGATGGTTTACTTGAGCATTGTGTCTTGTTTCGTGGTTGATGTCTTGACGGTGTTTACGATCTGCGTGGGATGGTACATGTATGGGTAGTGGGACCTCGGAGACCTCTGGGGCGGTGTAGTCGATGCCGAGCCGGCACTTGGCTTGTTTGTCTGGAGGCCGAGACGCATGGTGGATAACGCAGCCGTCAAGTCATGACAATAAGGCGGTGGTTGGGCTGGGGCGGGTCGGTAGGCGCGGGAGGACCCACAGCCACAGTGGCCGATGGGCCCAAGGGCATGCGGCGGGCGGCGGGCGGCGGCCTGGCACTAGGCCCCTCAGGACGCCCAGGCCGCAGCTGCACTGTGCGGCCGGACTGAGTCCCAATCAAAACGCCAGTGCATGTTTGGGCGCTGACGCAGCGTGCTGGATGCCTGGTCGGCCTCCATGTGCCGCCTGGCCGGTCGCGCCTGGCACCCGACGTGGCAGCGCCAGCCGCCAGTGCGTGTCGACGTTGGGACGCGTTTGGGGACGTCGGGGGGACGTTTGGGCTGCCGGGCCGGGTGGGTCCGTGCATGTGCGCTACAGCCCATCGACTTGGCATGCCAAAGGCAGGCAGTCATTGCCATGTCAGTCGACCGCCCCTGCCGTTGCCGCGCCGTGGGCCCGCGAGCGGTGGGCCGTCCACGTCCGAATCTCGGAAACAACGACGGGCGTGCATGCCCATACAGTAGATACATACATTAAGTAGGTACATAATGCGTCCTCTCCATCCGCCATCCACCGTCCACCCTCTCGACGCGCGCCTGGCAGCTCTTGACCGCCTCGATCCGCACGCGTCGGCCGGTCTCTCGCAGCCCCGCGGGCCGCATCCTACTCCGACGGGGGAGCGACCGTCTCGCCATCCTCCAACACCCACACGCTCGCACGCACGCACGAACGCATAAAAGCACGCTGCCGGGCCCTTCTTTTTGCAGTTCCAGGGCTGGCCGCCGTCCCGACCGACGAGCACTGGCCGTGGTGCTGGGCCTCGGGTTTCTGGGACATCACCGCATCATTGTGTCGCGAGTCACCAACAAAGTCGCCGCATCTGGGAGTCGTCCTCGCGTCCTCTCTCTGGCCGAGCGGGCATCTTCGTCCGGCCCAGCCAACACAAAACCCCATGGCTCTGGCATCGGCATCGGGCCGCAAGACCGCGCGCGGCCCGGCCGCCAGCCCTCGTCGTCGCGTCTACAACTGGCCGCCGGGCCAGCTGTTCTTCTGGTTCTTCGCCATGTTGCTGTCTTCGGCGAGCATCCTCGGCGTCTTTGCCAATTTCGTCCAGATCCAGGAGCAGCTGGGCTTGCCGATTCCATGGTATGCATGTCCTGTGAGACGCGGGCACACCTGTACACGCACATTCACATTCACGTTCACATTCACATCCACATTCACATCCACATTCACATCCACATTCACGTCCACATACACATATCCCCCGCCCGCCACATCTCGTCCCGGCTAACGGCACGCCAGGTACTTTATATACCACATCGTCCTCGGATCTATGGCCCTGCTCTTCATGAGCGGCATCATCTGGCTCATCAAGAAGAAGCGCCTGCTGCCCGCCCTTGTCATGATTGGCGCCTTCATCATCTTCGTCATGTGGCTGGTCGGGCTGGTGGTTGTGTCGGTCCAGCTCTGGGGCCCTGACGGTTCTATCCAGAGCGTGTGTAGCTTGCAGGTCTTTAACAGGGATCCGCGGGGCCAGAACCAGGAAACGATGGCTTGGCTGCAGCAGAGGAACATATGTCAGTCACTTTCCTCCCCCTTTCCCTTTATAAATACATGATGCCGCCCGTGCTCTTGCGAATGATAATAGTCTGACCTTGTCTTGCTCATCCAGGTCAATCTTGGCACCTCGTCTTTGCCATGTCCCTGACAGGCATGGTTTTCCTCTTATGGGTCATGATCATGGCCTACCAGGTATTTGTCAACTCATGACCCGCGGCGCCGAGAAAGCGCCCTCCTTTTTATACTTCTTCCGACCCCAAGGCCACGTATCCTTAAAAAAAAACCAAAAAAAAAACAACTAAAAACTGCGCTCTTGTGGTTCGGAGGCAGCAGCGGGCACTCTAGGCATGCCCGCCTCGACACTCTCTTGGGATGGGATTTCTTATGTAATGTCTGTATGAGTAATGGGCCACGATATCGACGTTTCTTTGTTTTCTGTTCTTGTTAATCATGAAATAATGTCGCACATGATGGAAACAAGCAGCATGGTCAAGCAAAATTGGATGGAGCATATAGCGTTTCTTTTTCTTCCTGTTTTCCTTTCTTCCTTCCTTCTTTTGCTTCTTTTCCTTTTCGCGCTCCTCTGCATATCTTGTAAGGAGGTTCTTTGTTGTACCCCGGTCTTTGCATCCATTCTGCAAATGGGCGGCTCTTGGTACGGTTCACGCGAGACAAACGCAGTAACATGGCGCATCAGTTTGGCAGCCACACAGATTGTATTGCACAGGCACGATGAAATACAAACTTGATTGTCGGGTCTTCTTGAAGCGCAGGATTCCCACCTCCCTGTTCACATTATTGGCATGTTTTTTTTGTTTTGTCTCGCTTTTCTTTTCGTTTCTTCTTCGCTGCGCTTCTTGTTTTCTCCTCTACCCTTTTCACGGAAAAGACTGACAGGAAAGGGGCAAAACTGCAAAAAGGAGGGAAAAGGACTTCGACACCGCGCCACCTGTATCACTCTAAATCATCATGGCAGGATACTTGAATTTTTTCCACGAAGCAGGCGACCCCTTGCCCCCAAACGATAGAACCACATCCTCAATCTTGGACACGTCCACTCCGACGTTGAACTTGGCCGGGAGACTCAAGGTCCAGGTGCAAAAGGGGCTCAGGGATATCGACTTTTGGTCGTGCCCGTCGCCCGTGTCCACCAGGGCGCCGCCCGCAATGTACCTTTCCACGTCCTTGCCGTCGTCGCCGCGCACCAGCTCGTACTGGTACGTCGCCATGATGGGGTTGTGCGTGAAGCGGAAGATGTTGGTCGCCGACTTGGGGTCCACGACGCTGCAGTCCCCGTGGCAGCGCAGGCTCACGTAGACCTTGCGCGGCTGACTCGGAGAGGCGAACTGCACGCCGGGGAGGGAGACGGCGAACTTGGTCATCTGGAGCTGGGCCAGCCCCTGGAAGGAGGGCTCATCAAAGGGGATGCGGAAGACGAGTTCGCCGCCCAGGCCGGCGCGGAAGCCGGCGACGGATTCGGCCGTGGCGCTCTGGAAGGGGTGTGTCGGCAGGCTGTTAAAGGGCTGTTCGATGCGGTCGGCTTTGTTCTGGTGGTCGATGACGGCCTGGATGATCTGGCCCTGCATGACGCTCAGCTCGGCGAGCGTGTTGCCGCTCTGGATGATCTGCCGAAAGTCCTTGAGGGTGCGGTAGCGGAAGGCCGTCGTCTCGAAGAAGAGCTGGTCGATCAGGCTGTCCTTGAAGTTGTTGTACAGGCCCAGGAGGAAGGTCCGGTACGGCGCGAGCGTGGGATCCAGCTTGCCGCTCTCTATGCTCTTGAGCTCGTCCATCTGGGTCTGCGTCTGGTCGATCTTGGCATCCAGGCCCGCCATGTCTTCGTCCAGCTTGGAGCACTCGAAGATCTTGAGGTTGCGTGCCTGGCAGAGGCCGACGTACGCCCGCACCGCGGCGTTGTAGGCCCGCGCCTCGGGCATATCCATGTAGTCGGCCATCTGCTCGTTGATGGCGTCCAGGTCGACGGCCAGCTTGGCCGAGTCGGCGCCGTCGGCCTCGAGGGCCCTGACTGTCTTCTCCCACAGCTCTTCGGCGTCGGAGAAGTCGCGACTGAGCACGTTGATGGTCTTGCCCAGCTGCAAAAAGTCAGCCGGGAGCCCACCGATCAGGCTGCCGGCCGCGCCGGAATATTCCGCCTTCTTGGCCTGCCTTATCCCGTCGATGAGATCCAGCGGCAGGCCTGTGAGCGAGGAGATGAGGCCGACGATGGCCTCGAACTTGAGGCACCGCCGCCTGGCTTCCACGGCGTACTTGAAGCTCTGCTCCGCCTTGAGCATCCTGTCGCGCGCCGCGGCCACCTGCGACTCCAGCACCAGGCACTCTTCCCAGAGCTGCTCCCGCTGCTCCTTGGCGTCGGCAATGGCCTTTTTGTACGTGGCGATGGCCCGCTCGCACGCGCTGTACGCGTTGCTAAAGTCGTTGTACCCGGAGTTCTGGTCCTTGAGGTAGCGCGTGTACGTGTCGAAGACGGTCTGCACCGTCCCTCCCAGCACCAGCATCGGCGTGACGGACGAGGCGTACAGGCTAAAGGACGCGAGGGGCACAAAGTTGGCCGCGTTGCCAAAGTAGTCGAGCCCCCGCGACAGACGGGTGAGATACGTCGCCGACTGCTGGTGCAGGCCGTCCCATTTCTTGGCATAGGCCGCGCCGCTCCGGCCGGCGGTGAGACCGAAGATCCAGGCCAGGACGTTCTTGGCCCGCGCAAAGTCCCGGTCGAGGTAGTGTATTTTGACGACCTGCATCATGAGCTGCAGCTGGGCGAACAGCTGCGGGTTCGCGGCAATGGTGGACTGGACGCTGGCCATTTTGCGGACCGCGACGGCGGCGCTCTTCCCGTCCTGGCCCTGGATGACCTGGCCGGCGCGGCCCGCTGCTCCGTTGGTCCCGTTGCTGTACCGTCCGATGTAGACAAACTCGTGTCTGACGCTGTTGTGGCCCTGCCGTATCTCCCGCCACTCTCCCAACCTGCCTCCCGTGCCGCCCTTGCCGCCGGCCGCGCCGCTGCCTCCCACCCCGGGCTTGCCGGCGAGGCCCCCGGCCGTTGTGGACGAGACGCTCGGCGGATCCGTGACGGTCGACACCGTGATGGTGCCGGCGTCGCCGCCCTGTCCCGGCTTGCCGCCGTTGCCGCCGTTGCCCCCGGCTTTGCCGTTCTGCCCGGGAGAACCCGGAAACTTGCCGTCCGGCCGACCAAAGTGGCCCTGTCTCCTTTCGCGATCGTCGCCGCCGTCGGCGCCGTTGGCGCCCTTGCCGGCGTCTCCGCCCTTCTGCCCGTCGCGTCCCTTGCCGCCCGAGCTGTTGACCGTGAGCGGCTTCTCGATGCTGCCGGCCAGGATGGTCACGTTGCCGCCCCGGACGCCAAAGTCGGCGCTGGTGATGGCGTCGGCGTCCTGCCCGTTGGGGTTGCCCTTGTTCACGGCCGGGTCATCGCTGGTCCGGGGCTTCGATGCCGGGGCCGCCTTCTGCGAGTCCGGGCCTTGCGTGCTGATGGCCACGCCGTTGGGGTCCAGCGACCGGCAGCAGATGGTCAGGTTGCGTCCGGGGAAGACGAGCTTGCCGCGGGACTGGTTCAGCGTGAGCACGTCGGCGTAGATGACACAGTCCTTTTTGGGGTCGATGAGGTCTGCCGTGAGGACCAGGTCACTCGTCAGGATGGTGTAGGTGGACTGGTCCTCGTAGCGTTGGTAAATGAAATCTTGCGGAATAGCCATTCTTCCTGTCTTTTTTTTTTATCTTTTTTTTCATTTATGGATTTATGGGGGAGGGGGGGGGGGGTTTCCCCGGAGAAGGGGAGGGGGCAGGTTCCTTGGGCTTTGAGGTTTTGCTATGGAAACCAGATGTACTCCGATAGGCAGGATGGACCTCCTCATCGACTCATGAGGCAAATGCAGAAAAGACTCGAGCGAAAGCCGAGGTTTTATACGTCCCGTCCACCACCCACGTTTGTGGAACCGGATGCGAAAACGAGGGGAAACCAGCAGCACGCGCCTCTTCCCTTTCCGCGGCCGCATCGGAGAGCGGGTGCACAAATACATGCCGTGCTCACATGTTTTGGGCAGGAATGCGATGCGAACCTTGGGCGCCATCCATCGGCTATGCTTTCCCCCGCAGGCCTTCCCTTCCCCGCGCCGTCTCGTCATTTAGATCCGCGTGGCTTGTTGGAGGAACGACGGCGGTGAGGAGGGAACATGCGGGGAGGGGAATAGACGATGCGCTGCGTGTTTGTGTGTTGTGCCATGTGCGTGATGCGTATGTGTGACCGGGTTTGGACGAAAAAGGCGCCGTCTTACGTGGGATGTGTCTTTCGCGGCGGCCATCTTTTTCGGGGTGCGGAGAGATGGGAAGTGACGGTGCTTTTGATACATGTGAGTGTTGGTCTGTGGATGACGCACCGGGTGGTCTTGTAGGTCGTCTCTTGCTATCTCGAGTCGGTCGTGCTCCGCGAGGCTGACGTGCAAAGTCGTCGCTGCGCGATACTACTTGATCGAGAGCAAACGCTCGCACGCGTCGTTCCTCACGACACCAAAGAGTCACGGATGAATCGTCGGGTGGCCCAGACCAAAAGCCCGCTTCGTCGAGCCATCAGACATGGGCAGTCCGCCAGAGACGGGGTCTGCCGAAAGGGCCACGCTCGACGACGACCTGGATCAAGCCCTGCGGCGGATACGCTCGTACGCCGAGATACGGCTGTTGGTGGCGGGCACGGCAAACCTTGGTCATCAGGCGTCGTCGGTGGATCTGCTCGTCCGGCTCGTGGACGACTACGCCTACGCGGGCCTCGTCACGGTCGTGTACGACGAGGGCAACCCAGGCTGCGGCGTCAACGTTGAGAAGCTGTCGCGGCTGCTGCGTCGTCGTCGTCGCCGCCTGGACGGGGACAGGGACGGCCCCGAGACGCTGCCGCGGCGCATGCGTTCTGCTGCGGTGCGATGGGTCTCGCTGCAGGACTTTGCCGGCTCCGAGGCCGATTCTGATCCGTCCTCGGCTCCGCGGACGGGCGACGGCGCGCTGGCCGACTTTGGCCTGACGGGCGGCGCGGAGATCGGGCGAGTCTACCGCTGCAGCCTCGCCGACATGCTGAACGTCCGCGTTGCGCTCCGGGCGCAGCCCTTCCAGTGGCCGTGGTGCCGGGACGGCATTGACTTCCATTCTTCCAGCCGTCTGGCCCCCATCGATCTGCTGAGCAGCGACCGTCTGGGCAGCAGGTTGTTCCACACGGCGTATCGCCTGCCGAGGAGCATGACGATGCGGCCGCCACGGGCGCCTCCGGAGGACGGCGACGGCCCGGCTCGGGAGAGTGAGTCGTTCTTGCGGCTGCTGTTGGCTGCCAGGGCGCGCACATCCGACGATGCAGAGAATCCAGACAGCCCATCGACTTCGCTCTCCTGCGTGTACGGCCTGCGGGAGACCAACGGGGTGTCGCAGATAGACCCGGCCAATCTCCTGTACATCTATTTCGTTGCCCTTCTGCAAGGCGCCACAGTCCCCGAGTTCAGGGGACGAGGCGACGAGGGAGCACGCATTCTTGTCATCGACTTCGACCAGTTCTGGGGCGACGCCTTTGCGAGGCTGCAGGACTACGTCCATGGGCGGCATGATGCCCCCTGTCCCTACTCGACGGTGCCGGAGCACAACCGCACACTTCCGAGTTCGGGAAATCTTTCGACTTGTATCCGCTGTATCCACGAGCCGGAGCAGCTCGCCGCCGCGCTGGAATGGTTGGAGGAGCAGCCATCTCCAGGACCTCACACGGCCGCAACTGCCCGTTCGCTTGTCGCCGCCGCCCACCGACGGACCGGCCGGGGAGTCAAGATCCTGTATGCCCACGTGGGCTTCGTCTCGCCAGAAGCATTCGTGGAGGCTCTCCGCCAGGCCAACTTGCCCGTCATTTTCGAAGGCCAGCATACTGCGTCGGTAGTGGCCTCCCTCGGCAAGCCGTACCTCAAACTGCAGGACGCGGTGCTCCGGTGTGCCACCCAGGTGATCCGCATTCCCGACGACATGGACCGACACGGCGACGTCCTTGACAGGATCCAAGAGGCCGGCCTGAGCCTGCAGAGGGGCGCGCTTGGGGAAATGGGTTTCGAGGAATCGGTAGGTTCTGTAGCGGGCCTCGTTTCCGAGTGCGCCGATCCGGAGAGCCGCCTCAACGCGTACCTGCATCATCTCAGGTCGTTCTACCAGCGGAGGGGCGAGGACAAGTTTGAGCAGCTCCTGTGCGCGTGGAACAAGTTTGCGTGTCTGCAACAACCGGAGAGGATGAGCGAGTCGGATGCGCAGGCGGCTGCTCGGCGGGCATGTATGCCTCGAATGCTGGAGGAGGTGGTGCTTGATGTTGAGAATGTCAGGAAGATGCTTGCCGAGTTTGGCCTTTGAGATCTAAGACGTGTGCATGTTCTGGTTGTCTTTTGCCTGGTCACTTCGCGTGTTTGCGTCTTTTCATAGTCCTGCAGCCATAGATGTGAGGCCGTCATCATGTTTTGCAGGCGAGACGTGGTCGACAGGCGACTACGTTGATATGTCGGACGACGTCTTTGTTTGATGCACGGCGTGAGGGTTGCGTCAACCATCGTAGCCAACAGGCGAAATGGTTCCTTCTCATAGTTGTCTCGCTGAAATGCAAAGAGAGAGCCGGCAGCGCACTTTCACGAGGCTCACGGATGTCTTGAACGTCGAGGTACAATTGGGCCACTAAGTATTTATCGCTAAATGAAGCTGTCAAGGATTTCGCAGCTTAGCCCCGAGTCTACTTTTCTTCGCAAGGCGGTCCCATCGGAGAGAGCAGCTGGCTTGGACGAGAGAGACGGGACAGGAGCTGAGCACGAAGTGGCATCAAACGTCTGGTTCAAGGCTGCGAAAGGCTGCGAAATGCTGCGGCATCGTGCGCTCCTATCTTTTGAGTTTCCAGAATCAGACGGACCGGACGCAGAGGCAGATAGCTAAGCAACATATGGCATCTCCTTGCTACGCCAACGAAGCGGCCGGTAACCATCGAAACACGACTTCCATCAGCAGACCAATCGAACGACTCCGTAGACTGTAGACTCACCCACCCAAAACGCAAACCCGTGGTCGAGACGCGTGATGGGACGATGGAACCTGACGACCAGCCCCACGGCGCCGATGCCTTGTGTGGAAAGCTGTGGAAAGCTGTGGCAAGCTCTGAGCTCACACAATGCTTGGAAATCTGGGCATCGAGGTCATGGCAGTGTGTTTCACGAGGTCGAGACAGGGGAGAGGCGGCTCCACGCCGACGCCGACGCTACCTTGCATTACATGGAAGCCGTGGGGAAATGAGACTGGAAGAAAAGGAGGAGTCGCGCATCACGACTGGATCCATCAGTCGATACCATAAAGCACCTAGTGGGAGAATAGTGCTGCCCGCCCTAAGCCTTTTCAGCTGGACAGGTCAGGAACGGGACGGGCCCGACGAGAGGCGGCCAGTCCGTGAGGTCATGACGATGACGATGGAGGATGATGGAGGATGATGGAGGATGATGATCATGAGGGCGCAAAGGCGTTGGACGTGGCCTGGAAACATATTTAGTAGCCGCATCCTGCCATCTGAAGTTTTTCTTCTTCTTCTTCTCCTCCCCTTCCTGTTTTCCCCTTCATTGCCGCGATTACGCACCACTAGATATATCGGATACGTTTACCTCGTCCAAATCCTACTCTCGTCCCTTCCACATTCACGCACAATGGATTTTCTCAAGAAAGCCGCCGCCGCCGCTTCTTCAAGTGGTGACAAAAATGCCAACAATGAGAACCAAGCGCCTCCACAACAACAACAACAACAACAACAACAACAAGGCGGAGACAACAAGCAGGATCAAAACCAGAACCAGCAGAGCGGCGACCAGCAGGATTACGGTGACAAGGGTGGGTGCATACTTACATGCAGACATCTTATCCTCCCACCAATGCGGGAGAAATGACGCCTCCGTGGTTACTAATCGTGCCCTTTTGATGACAGCTTTCGACATGATCAACAAAAAGGCTGGCCTCAACCTCAGCCGTGATAACCAGGAAATCATCACCGACGGTGCTCGCGGTGCTTACGAGAAGTTCTCTGGGTGCGTTTTTGCCTCCATGCTCCTTCTCCTGAGACGGTCATCATGGATAAATGTATCAGAGGACCCATCCGCTGACCGCGCATCCTCATACAGCAAGCAGGTTGATGCCAAGTACTCGAACTAGATTCTGTGAAGAAATATGCCGCTCGTGTTGAGACGAGCGTGCCATGAGATACCGCGGACTTTGCCTTCGGGGAAAACAGTCTTTGGTAGTTTTCTCCCCGCTTCTTTCTTCCTTGTCTGCCATCTGTGATTGCTCCGTTAGATAGTTGTGGCAAGGATCGGATCAGAGGCAAGCGCTCACGAATATGGAAGGGGAGTGGCCTGGGGTTTGGCGGTGGTTATGTGCAGTTTGCACACATACAATGACAACAACAACTCGGATCCTGCTTGTTCCATGACCCGATATTCTGTGACAAGAACCGGGAGGCTTTCTGCTTTCATCTGGTCAACGCGAGTCGACCTGAAACCGCACCTCCATGTTGATAGTGGAATGGAATGGGCTCTCGAGATCATCTCCTCGATGCGGAATGAAGAACGGCTGGCTGTTGTTTTGCTTGTGGGGCAGGAGAACATGCATCGCTGATTGGCCAATCTTATCAATCGCCCGCAGCTTGGTCTCTTCTGCTACCACTGGCGAGCCGCAGCCGCATTTGGCCAGCCAAGACGTGACAAACGACATCGACCGACATCCCATCCGCCTCCCCCCCCCATAGCCATTTTCGTGCATCTCTTTCCTTTCTTTCTTCGTCCATGTCCTTGTGCGCATCGCCGTGTGTTCATACCAAATCTAAGCGCGTGTATTCCTTCCAAGCGCAAAAGGTTCCCACCCACCCGCTTGCAGGGAGAGAGCGCCTTTCCAAGCCGGCCTATTGACGATATCCCGCCCGACTCTTAGGGCATCACCGCGGCCAGCGACCCTCAAAATGCGCCTGGCCTGACGGCAAGCCGTCCCGCGTTCTTTTTCTGCTGTATATAATCCTGCGCCACGCGGCCCGTGTTGAGCTGCCGCGCTGGCGACGTCAATCATGGCGGAATCCGATCATGCCCACGCTCCGCCCCCAGACCCGTCCGATATTCCGAGAGTACAGCCAGACGACTCCATATTGGAACTGCTCCCCCAGGCCGGCCAAGCCTCCGTATCTAAGAATAATGCCGGCCGCGCTCCTATGGAAAGCAGCTACATCGAGGCCGTGACAATCGACGACAGCAGAGCTCAGGATGAAACAATATCTGAAGAAGTTGTCCGTCAACATTTCAACGACGTCGAATCTAGCTTTCTCCCAGCGCTTTCGCCCATCGCCACAGGAAGCGTCGTTCAAGTCACGCAACCAGCCGACGATACAATGGATATCTCAAGTGAAAGCCATGTTCAAACTTCAAAGCACCCCGGCCATGATCCCACCGTTAGTGCGGGTGACGCGACGGCCACCCTCGAGAACCCCGACTCCTCTCCCACGGCAGCAGCGGCAGCTCGAACTGTTTCGAGGGCAGCCAGCATGGCCAGTAACACGGTAGGCAATGGGGCTGTCGAGACCATGACCGCCGCGAATGACTCGGAGTCCAATACCGAAAATGATAACTCTTTCCTCTCAGGAACCGAGGAGCCTTTTCTCCGGTCGCAGAACGCGTCCGATCGGCTGGATGTCGTGAGCAATGCCAGCAACTCGTTACGGATCGGCAAGCGATCAAAGTACCTTCGGAGTCGATTTGGGAGCCAGCGATCGTCAACTTCCTCCAATATAGCAAGCTCCGATTCACAAGACGGCAGCGAGATGACTGTTGGCATAGGAGCCGACTACGCTCTTTCGTCGGGTGGTGCCGCGCCTGCGTTGGGAATGCTGAGGTCTACAAGCAATCCATTCCAGCGTTCAGTAAGCATCGGTAGCGTCATCTCCGGCTTTGGAGGCGACGAGTCCGGCGACTTTTCCGGCCCCCAATTAGAACCGCTGCCAGAAGCATCTAGTCCAACGCGACCTCATCACAACGATCCCCTACAGACGCCGAAAGCGTCACGCGAGAACCTCAGAGTCGATGCGCCGACGGACACCGTCCTTGCCCAGCATGTCAAGAACGTCCAGGTTCCCGAGTCGCTGGCGAAGGAGTACAGATTCAAGAATGGTCTACAGACCCCTCGCCCACCCTCTGGTTTCTCGATGCGAACGAGCACCATAACAAAGCCGGGCAAGAACTTGACGCTCAAAGAACAAAGCAGCACGATCGAGCGACTGTCGAAGGAAAATTTCGACCTCAAACTCAAAGTCATGTTCCTCAGTGACCGGCTTGACAGGTTGTCAGAGGAAGGCATCAAGGAAATGATTTCCGAAAATGTGGAGCTAAAGACCAGCTTGGCTGTCTTGCAACGCGACAACAAAGTGTTGAGAAAACGAGTCAAAGAACTCGAGAAGCAAGCGAAAGATGAGGATCAGAGACCAGGCACCGCCTCCTCCACCGAACAGGAGGCAAAGATGTCCGATGAGGAAGCCTACGAGCGCGAACAAGAACTCATATTTTTGCGCGAAAGGGTGGAGGAGTACGCGAGCGACATTGAAAAGCTGCGGACAGAGAGCTTGACGCGCGAATCAGAAAAACGTCGCCTGGCCGAAATCGTCAAGACCCTGAGTGAGCGCACGGGAGACAGCTTTTTGCAGCAAGAGGAATCCGAGGTCTGGAAGGATCTTCTCGAGCAAGAGACCGCCCGGCGCGAGCAGGCGGACGAGGAGAACAAAAGGCTTCGGGACGAAGCATTCAGGCTGAAGAAGGAACTGTCTGGTCAAGGGAGCCTGCAGCACACCGGCAGCATCTACAACATGTCCAAAAAGTCCAGAGACGGCCCCTTCACACCCAGCCGCCCCATGTCCGGCTCCTCTGGCGGTACGGAAACCTTCACTGCCAACTCCAGCGTCGCCAGTACGCTTGTTGATCAATTGCGTCAGGAGAGCGAGCAGCTCCGCCATGAAAATGCCGAGCTGCGACGCGAAGTCGGCGCGCAGACGTCCATGCTCACGTCTCGGAATCGCGAGAAGGAAAGACTATATCAAGAAATCGAGGATCTGAAGATGGCACAACGTCGCGGTGGCGGCCCTGCGTCCTCCACGGTGGACAGCATATTCGACCGCTCAGCATCCCGTGCGGGCGCTCATGAAAGACCGCCTTCTCACGGCAGCGGACGGGCCCGGCAGACACTGGCCGAGGAAGATTCCGAACGCGAGGAACTCGAAAACAAACTGGCTGAGCTGCGCGACAAGATAAGTGAAGTCAAATTACAGAATCAGGAACTGCAACGGGAGCTTGAATCGTGCATGGAGGATTTCGAGGCGGCAGTGGAGGGCAAACGACAGGCTGAAGAAAACATGTTGGCGGTCCAAGAAGACCTAGACGCCGCTATGAATGATCTCGTGGCTCTGCAAGCAGAACGTGACGAAGCGATTCGCGAGCAGGGCGAAATGGAGAACGAGTTCGAAGCACTGCGCCAAGAAGCACAAGACGAGATCGACGCGCTCGAGGCCGAGGCTGATCAACGAAACGAAGAGATCCAACGTGCCCAGGTGGACCTAAGAGATCGCTCAGAAAACTTTGACGCCTTGCAGGAAGAGATGCGCAAGATGAGCGAAGCCCTGGTGCGCCTGGAAGACGAACAGGACAGCAAACTGCGTCGCATCAAGCAGCTGGAGGACGAAGTGGAATCGTCGAACAAGGAGCTCGAGCTTTTGGAACAGAAGCTGATGGAGGCGAACGAAAAGAACCAGCGGTTCTCAATACAGCAAGAATCGTCACAGGGAGAGATTGCCTTCTTGAGGGAAGAACAAGAGGCTGACAAGATCCGAATCGGAGACTTGGAGGCCGCCATTGCGAACGCGGAGCAAAGTCTCCGGGACGAGAGGGACCGGGTAAGGGAGCTGGACAATCGCTTGCAACAGGAGCGTGAGCAGAGGGAGATTGTTGCCGACAAGGAGAAGGAAGAGGTTCAGCAGGTTGTCAATGAGCTGAACCGGGAGGCTTCCAGTGCCAAGGATGAAGTGAGAAGACTGCGTAAGAGCCTGTCTTCTCGTGAGGTCGAGGCTACCGAATGGAAAGAGAGGCTTCTTGAGCTCGAGAATAATCTTCGCGAAGCCCTGGGTGATCTTAATGGCACTCGCTCATCGCTTCTCAAGGTATGCGGCTTTTTTTTCCCCGTCCTCCATGATTCGATCCTGATTGCCTTTTGCCGCCATTCATGCGCTTCGACTTGTTTTAGTTTGTGTCTTTGTTGTTGACCCATCTGCCCCCCCCCCCCCCCCCTTTTAGTCCATTGCCAAGATGCAACGCGAACTTGAAAACACGGTCCGTGAGCTCGACACGTGCAAGGCATCCCTGGCGGAAAAGGAACGGATGATCAAACAAAGAGATGCGTTGCTCGAATCGCACGGCCTCGAAACCCGCAAGGTCACGGAGCTGCTGGAGAAGGAGCGCCTTGCCCATCGCAATACAAAGGCGCAATTCGAGACGTTTCAGCGAACCCATCATCATCTCACGCACACAGCCAGCACCCAAGACGTGCGGATCGCGGAGCTGGAGAGCACCAGGGGTCAAGACCGCAGAAGGCTTGCGCAGCTCGAGCAGACTGCTCGCGACCAGTTGACGGAGAGGAACGAGCTTCTCCTCAGGCTGTGGCAAAGGCTCAGTATTCTCTGTGGCCGGGAGTGGCTCAACAACAACGCGCTCGTCGACCGGCAAGTGGTTCCGTCGGTCGAGGTTATTGCAAACCGACTGCCTGGCTTCTCCAAGAACCTCCTCGCGGCGGTCAAGACGGTCGAGACCATGTTCCAGACGCTGTACACCAAGATCCACTCTGTAGAGCGCGATCTACACAAGGAGTACCAGGCACTCGAGAACAACCTAGATGTGCGGACAAAGAAGCTCGACCGGCTGGAAACAATGTTCCGCAACTCGGTGGCGTCAGGCACGCTGCCAAGCCAAGACATGCACAGCCGCATGCTACGACTGGAAGACGCCTGCCGGCAGCTCAAGGTGGAAAACGCAACACTGCGCACGGCCAACGACGTGCGCAGCCGCGCAGCCCATGCTGGCTCCGAACACACGCTGTCGTTGAGCCGCGGCGTCTCGGGCGGAGGATCGGGATCGCCATCGCCGGGCATCCCACGCGGACCGGGAGATCGCGACAGGAGTCGAGTGTCACAGTCGAGCCACGCTAAGAGCAGCCGGTCGGGGACGTCCTCGCGAGCCAACACCTCGTCGGGCCCGCCGCGGCCCTCGTCCGGAAACTTTACCGGCATGGAGTTGACGATACCCGCCGCGGCCGCCACCACCAGCACGGCCCAGGAAAGCAGCGCGTCGGTATCCAGTAACAATGACAACCGCTGGCTCCTCCGTCTGCGGGACATGGAGTACAAGCTCAAAATGGAGCGCGAGGGCCGCAACCAGGACCGGCAGGCGGCGCGCCAGAGACTGGGCGGGCTCGAGATGGAGAATCGAGATCTGAGAGATCGAGTGAGGAGGACCAACACGGACAATGAGTAACGGCGGAGAGCCGTGTACACTTTTTTTGGTTTGATCATGATTTGCCATTGGGGGGGGGCAGTGATATTTTACTCGGAGAAAATAATGACTTGTTCTGTTTCATGAATAAAGCTATCATTACTGCTGCGCGCCGGATGTGGCACGTCGTTGGCGTCAATGCGATGCTGCGTCATGAAAGGTCATCAATAAGAAGTCACGGGCCACGCGTGGGTGCACACATGTTGGATCAAAGTTGTTGGTCTGTCTACATCTTGGGGGGGCCAGCTTACGTAGGTCTATCCTGCGTACCGTAACAATTACAGCATCTTTTTTTTTTTTTTGCCTCTTTTTTTTTCTGGCTTAAAATACGGGAATATGCTTGGAGGATCCTGGTGCATGTGTTTATGGCATCGGATCTGGTGGGGCGTCTTCAAGAGTCTGGGGTATTTGGGGAAATACGGGGATGCATGGGATGAGGCGTCCGGGGCGCGATGGGGCCGTTGGAGGGCCGTCATCGTGTACACGGCATGGACAACCTGGAGCGGCAGGCAGGGCGCACCGAGGCGGACGACATGTCCCCGACCGACGTGAAATAGGATGCGCAAGGGAGCTTCTTGGACGAGAAAGCCTTCTGGTGCTCGCTAGTGGCTGCGGAGTTGCCACAACGGGCAACGCCGCTCCTCTTACACGGTTATATAACGTGGGAGCGACGGCGTCCGTGATGCGAACAGTCGTCGTACGAGCCGTGAGCTGCCGTGGGCGCCACGATATTCAAGTCTGGAGGATCAAGTCCTGCTATTCTACCTCATCGTCGTCGTCGTCGTCGCCATCATCATCGTTACCCCGCAGGTCATACCTTCTGATACCGTCATCATGCTGCGACCATGTCTGGCCAACAAGTTGCCACACAGGCAAGGTCTAACGCGAGGTGCTTCCACGGCCGCCGGCGCCGCCGCCGCCGCCACACAGGCCGGCGGAGCCGAGAGGAAAGAAGGCGACATTTCCGATGCCTTTGTGTCACTCTCCGGAGCCACGAGGGATGCTTTGCCGGACCGCTTTCGGCAGCTCAAGTGCGATCTGGTCCGCGGTCGCGAGAGGCAGATTGTAGAGAGCTGGACGAGATTGCTGCCGAGGCTGCGCCATGAGAATGAGGTGATTGCGCGGGCGGGTTCCGACGTCATTCCCCAGGTGAAGTTTGCACATCTCGATGCCGGGTGCTCTGCGCTCAAGGATGAGATCAAAAAGCGTGGTGCGATTGTGGTGAGAGGGGTGGTGCCGGAGGCGGAAGCAAGAGCCTTCAAGGAGGATGTGGAGGAATATGTAAAGAGGAATCCTCGGACGAGAGGTATGTATGCCGCATATACATTTGTGAGTTATGCTTCTGCTGCGGCAGATGGCCCATGTCAACGCTCTCGAGATGGACATTGCCCGTACATGGGTGCGTAGACAACGATATACATGCATATGTACTTACTTTCATTCTGACATGACATGACACGCCGCAGCCTTCCCAGCAGACACGCCTCAGGTATACGAGTTGTACTGGTCGGCTCCGCAGCTCAGAGCTCGCTCACATCCCTCTCTCCTGCACGTGCAGCATCGTCTCATGTCGTCGCTGTGGCATATCTCGTCGCAAGAGGCACATATATCCCTGCACAACCCGCTTACATACGCCGACAGGCTGCGCATCCGCCAGCCCGGCGATGCTACGTTTGCACTGGGGCCGCACATGGATGGCGGCAGCGTCGAGAGGTGGGAGCGCAACGGGTACGGCAGAGGCGGTGTATATGACAAGATCCTCCAGGGCGACTGGGAAGAGTACGACGCATGGGATGCCACCGGTCGCGTCAATGCCGTCAACAACCTGTACGACGGGCTGGGGGCTTGCACCATGTTCAGGATGTGGCAAGGCTGGATGAGCATGAGTCATTCCGGTCCTCACGAGGGCACGCTGCTTGTCAATCCCCTCATGCACATGGCAACGGCCTATGTGTTGCTGCGGCCATTCTTTTCCCCAGTGCTTGGCAGCGAGGATCCCGGCTTCCTGGACGCAAGCAATTGGGAGTTCACGGGCGAAACAGCCATGACGAGCGACTTGCATGGCGCCTCACCGGGCCACGGGCAAGAACTTACAAACGAGCTTCACCCCCATCTCGAGCTGGACAAGACCATGGTGCATATTCCCAAGATCGGTCCGGGCGACTATGTCGCATGGCATTGCGATAGTAAGTCCGGCCTTCTTCCGCGCTTCCGAACCTGCCTTTTTTTTAAGTTCTCAACCATAGCACTCGTACTGACACGGCGGCCCAATCCCCAACAGCCATCCATTCTGTGGACAAGGTCCATAATGGACTGGGGGACTCGAGCGTGCTGTACATTCCCGTTTGTCCTGTGACTGACACCAATGCGGCGTACCTGGCACGACAGCGAGAGGCATTTCGTCACGGCACGCCCGGGCCTGACTTCCCAGGTGGTGAAGGCGAATCCCAGCACGTCGGGCGACCGACCGAAGACATGTTGCGGAGCTGGACTGACCAGGTTGGACTGCAAGCTTTTGGTCTCTCCCGAATCCAGGTGCGGGAGGACGCTCCGACTGGGGAGAGACAGGTAGTTGGCCGAGCAAACCATGCATTGGGTTTCTAATGGCACATAATATCATATCAAAAGGTCAGCATGGTCTGCCAGTCTATCAAGGGCGTGACGTACGAGGCAGTGCCACGTGTCGCCCGTGCATGTAGAACGACATACATAGTACATACATACCTACGTTATGTATGCGGCATGTAACCTGCGTTGTGTAGTTCAACAGGCTCTGGGATTGTCCGCGCTCTGTCAATCCAATTGACATTTGCATCGCTCCGACGGCGCACGTTTCGGCCGGCGTGTCTTGTATCGAACACTCGAAGCGTCGACAGATGCATGACGTGTAGTAAAGGCCTGGGGACACGGGTGTGTACGGCTTCGTTTCCAGGTCTTTTGCCTGGAAGGGAGAGGAGGTTGGATTCGAGGAGCGAGGAGTCGGTGCATCGCCACCCCGCCATCCCACCGTGACCCGCCGCCAGTGCTAGCTACCCCCTCAAGCTAGCGGCCCTTGCTACCCGCCCTTGCTACCCGCCTTGGCTGTTGCTTTCGGGCGCCAGGGAACCCCGTGGACCGCTCGTCGCGTCACGTATTAATAAGCTTCCACGCGATTCTAATTCCTAAGCACTCATGGAATTTTCATACACATACAACGTACTGCGCGGTTTGTAAGCTCGACCGCCGATCCATCTACGACTGAATTAGTAAAAGGCCAGATGGCATTCTAAATCGGTAAGCAGGTAGGTACTCTATGTATCTACTGCACTTAGGTAAAGTACCTACCTACTTAGGTAGGTACGCACTAGTAGCTACTTAGTAGTGACTCAGTGCATGGAGCCAGGCACGTCCGAGTGGGGCATCGGCGTGATACCTGGGAAAGAACGCTCGCGAAGCACCGGAGGGGAAGCCGCGACCCAAGTAGAACGTGGCATTTTGGTCTCCCAAGAGTGACGCTGACATGATTCTCAGACCGAGCTATATATAACGAGCTCTTGCCACTGTCGTTTTGATCGTAGAATCTTGCCGACATCACGCCATCACGCCATCAAGCCCAAACTTCATCTCATCGAGCAGTGTATCAGATCCCTCGGCGCCCCTAACCCAACAAATCATCCACATCCTCCACCACCACCATGTCTACCTACAGCTTCTACGACGCTTCCATTCCTCTGACCAAGGAGGCCCTTGAAAGCCTTCAGGCTATCCTCAAGAAGGGCTCTGAGGCCCCCAATGCCGCATCGCTCCCAGAAGCCCGCCTCGTTGAGGACATGTTGCCTCTTTCTTTCCAAGTCCACTTTGCTACCGACCTTGCCCAGAAGCTCGTTGCCCGTGCCACCGGCACCGAGCCTCTCACCTTTGAGAACAATCTCAAGACCTTTGACGAGTTTTTCCAACGCATCGACAAGGTGAAGGATATTTTGGCCAAGGCCGACAAGGAAATCATCAATAAACGTGTCGACGTGACCGTCACCATCGGCTTGGGGCCTGGTAAAGAGGGCAGCATGGTTATTCGCAACTATCTGAGCGGCTACATCATTCCCAACTTGTTCTTCCACGTCACTACCGCATACAACATCATGCGCAAAGAGGGTGTTCTCCTGGGCAAGTTGGACTATCTGGGTCCTTTTCTCACGAAGCACGTCGAACTGTAATTGTTATATCAATATATGGGCAAAAATAGGAACTAAACTCATATCAAACAGAGAAAAGGAACGGCAAAGAACGTTTTTACACAGAAGCAGATCAGGTCGGAAAGCAGAAAGCATATTTTGGTAGTTGTCTGTAGTAAAGGACAAAAAGCAGGTATCAATAGCATCAGATTTCGTGAAGCATTTCCATTTGCCTCCCTCATCCGTTGTTCCGTTCAGCCATGGGACGCACCGTGATTGATTCGAGCGTCCTGGTTTACCGGCATGGCGAAAGATGATCAGGATTGATTGTTTCAACAAGGACGTGAAATGTGAGATTATGCGCTAATCTTGGCCCCCTTGGGAGTGGCCGGAGGGGCAAAAGAGTCCCACCCAGTCTGGTGGCCCGTGGGGGCCGGAGGCTGGAGGTTCAAAGCTCCGCTTGAGATTTGGGAGTTTTGGACCCCATCGCCACGCCACTCTCTAGCAAGCAAGACCCGGGCGCCGATTTAACAACATCATCAACGCCCGATAGACACAAACGACCACACGGCTAATCGGTTGGGGTCATACATTGACCGTGACTTCATCCGCCAACGGAAATCGTCACCGCGCAGTCATGTCTCCGTTTCTATGGGCTCTTCGTATTGTCCACGCCTTTGAGGTATGAGAACCATCTCTCCATTCCGGACATTCTTTTGCCTAGGCCGCTAACCCCGAGTCGACAGGACCGGATTATCGAAGCTGTCAGAACTCATGCCTTTTATCAACACCAAACAAGACATCAAAAACATTGCTCGCTAACACATTCCTGCCAGATCCTTCGACAGCCCGGTTTTCACCGCGCAGTCGGTCGCATCCATCGAGCTATACACGAACGAAAGTATGGCCGCAACCCGCATGAACCGCTGGCGCCCGGGGAAGCTACAGGTAGATGACTATTGCAGCCTACAAGACTTTTTTTTTTGGTGGATTCTAAGGACAAGATTTCTGACTTCCCGCCAGCTGATCCTGAGTTGAACGAAAGAAGGCAATCATTCATGAGGCATTTTGTGGACGAGCTGAAGAAGCAGTTTCGCGGAAACCCCACCAATCTCGCAGATAAGCCACCGCCCAAATGAAGGACAAAAACGGAATTCGCGACTCGGCAGTTGGCATTTCGTCGACTGCAACTTGCCGGGTCGTCGTCATCTGGCAGAGTCATCGTGACCTGTTCAGACACACATGGTGCTATCAAGGACTGATGTCAGTCTTACTGGGCGGCGCATATGGCGAGTTCGAATCTGACAAACCCATCCATCACGCAGTGACTCGCCCAGCGGAAGCATTGCTTTGTCACGTCATAGCGGCCGGCACCCGAGTTGTTCAATTGTGGCAATCAGCATAGTCGCCTCCTCGCTGTGTGAGCAATCAGTTTGGTTCAACGTCATGTACTCAGGCTCCCACCAACCCCCCACATCCAACGCCAACTGTTGCGTACCAACGCAGCTTAGATGGACCGATTACTCTTGTTTTTTCTGCTCCAATAGATGGATGAGAAACACATGAGCTTCAGGTGCATGATCCTGCACGGGTTTACAAGCCAAATCGGCGATCCCAGGCCCACACCATCATCAGCTGATACCCCTCGAGCCTCATCATTTCCCTGGCCTCGGCTTCTTGTGTCAACATCGACCATCCCATCGAGTACGACCACGGCACTATTCTCATCGCCGGCGGCAAAGTGACGGCCAAGACGCCTGAGGATGTGCTAGGCCGAGAGACCATGTGCACCCCTGGCGTCGCCAACGAGGTAGACGCCTGAGCGACAGGCTCGGTCCGCAAGGCGCCAGATCCAAGACAGTCGGTCAGTTGGGCACGGGGAGACTTGAAGATTACGGGGGCGACCGTCAAGAGTGCCGCGCAGGATAGGCCAGGATCAGGGGCTAGATTGCATGTGCTCCATCCCTCAATGTAACAGACGGGCCGCGTCACTCGTCTCCCGCGAAACGAGGTCCTGCAGTGACTTCCATGCGGAGGCACTGCCAGGATACCCGACGAGCCCACGTAGCTTTTACAAAGAAAGCCCAAGCCGACCCCGCCGTGAATTTCTGCTGTGCAGCAGCGGATCGATGACGTGACCCCACGACAGTGGTGCGTCAAAGAAACGTTTTCAATTCGAGGGTGTACTTGGTTATTTGGCGGCCACGGTATGCACATACCCGGTCGTCGGTGGTCCCGACACGTTTCAACACCAAAATCATGTGGCGAAAATGCTGGCAATTTCCTCAACCACAGGTCCTGTGCAATGCGAATCTATCCTCGCCTTTGTCTTTTTTTTTTTTTTTTTTTTTTTTGCAGAGACGGAGAGAAAGGAATACAGGGGAAAGAAAATAGAAGCTTAGTTAAAAAAAATAGTAATAAAAGGTTTGGATATCATATACTCGCTCACTCAACGTTCCTTCAACCAAGAACCATCCAGCCAAGAGAGGGGGGGGGAAGCCGCTTTCCGTCCATAAACGAACCTAGAAGCGCCGCACATGCTCATAATGCCACCATTCCCACAACGCCAAAAGGGGACTCCATGATAAGAAAAAGAAGACGGAAGAAGAAGAGGAAGAAGAAGAATGCGGGCCCAGGATGCTAGTTATTGGCAAATTGACTCCACTCGCTCCAATTAAGAGGCAGCCCTATATCCAAATTGGCCTCGAGGGCATTCTCCACGGCAACGAGGTTGAAGTTTGGGTCAATGTGTCCGAAAATGTCCTGGCCGGAAATGGCGTCGACCAAGGAAAAGTCAATCGTGTTGTCCATTCCAATGGCAGAGGTGATGCCCGCGGAGTGTCCGGCGAGCATCTCGTTGTTGTGCTGCCACAGGGCTGTCGAGGCGGGCTGGGGTCGCGCAGAGGTAGATCTGGATGCCGAGTCCAGCGGCAGGGGACTCGGATCGCGTGTCGTCGTCGTGGTCAGCGCCGTGGCCGCCCGCTCCATCTCCTTGAGGACGCGCTCGCCGAGGTTGGCCACCACGTTGGCACTCCAGAAGTGGTCGCCGTATTGGCGGAGCATTTCGCAGTTGCGCTTGAAAGAACTCATGGCCCGGGCGCGGAACATGGGCAGTCTGCTGTGACGCATCTTCCGGTACTCGACGCTTAGAGCCAGGGATACGGCGTAGGGAACGAACGGCAGGGGGCTCAGATGGTCTCTTGGGACGGCGCAGGCGATGCGTTCTGCGGCAAGGGATCGCCTGGCGTTGGCGGATGGAGGAGGAAGAGTGGACGCGGCTGGCACGGTTCCTGGGCGGGGGAGCCGGCAGGAGAGAATAATGACGGCATGATAGAACGTTTCGATTGTAGCTGGCGTTGCAGCATTGTTTATTAGAGGTGTAAAGGCACATACGATTTGGTGAGGACGGACAAGGGGTTTTTTGCTCACCGATGAGCGAAGCCGGAACCTTGAGGGCACCGGCGCTGACAATCATGGCCTCCAACACAGGCAAGTCGATGTACGCAATCTTCTCGAGGCCAGAAGCCTCTGCGCTCGGGCCCGGCCGGTATAGCTCGACAACTTGATCCAGCCATTGGACTACCGAGAGAAACAGGCGGAAGCAGGGCGGTCGTTTTCTGATGCAAGCCTCCAGATCGGCGCCGATGTCTCGCTCGTGAATCAAACACGGCCGGCCATATTCGGCGGCATTGATGCGGTCCAACGCCCACACACAGCAAAACAGGTTTTCCAAGTCATCGCAGTTGGGACCCTCGTATCGTAACAGGTGCAATCCCAGTGTCTGGATGTGGTGAATGGCACGACCGCCCAGCTGGGCGGGCAAGTCGGCCTCCTCGGCACAAGTCGGCTGTGTATACAGAGACAGCATGACGAGAGCCCGGATGTGCAAGACACGGTCGGTGATGAGACTTGTTTCCAGGAGGGCCCTCACGGACGAGGACAGAGATTGAGAAAAGTTCTGCGCCGAAAGCAGTCCCGGGCCGCGATTCTGCAGACGGAAATGCTCGGTGAGGGCGGGATCGGCTGCGGCGGCCAGGCAAACGAGCTGACGAAGGACGATGCTGCTGGGATTGTCGAGATTGCTGTCCAAGTCGCTCGTGGGGATGACGGGGAATATGGGATGCACTTTTTGCATGTAGACGTGCTTCAGGCGGGCGAAATCCTCGGGAGGCGGCAGACATGACAGGCAATGCTCGCGCACAAACGGACGGAGGAACTGGTCCATCAGGGGCGGCGGCCGTGATGTGATGAACTGTGATGACTGGCCGGGAGGGCCAAGGGCGCCCGAGGTGAGCCAGATACCGACATCTCCTTTCTGAGACGACGCCCCGGCCGAGACGGCAGCCGTTGCTTCGAGAAACATGCCTTCGGGATTCAGATCGCCGACAAACCGCGACGACTGCTGCTTGAGGCCATCACTCTGGACCTGGGCCTGGGCCGAGGCCGAGGCCGAGTCATGACGGACGAAGGGCCGATGATTGGCATACGGCGAATAGGTGGCGCGCGGGTTGTGCGAGGTCTGCGATGCTTGCGAGGTGTGCGTCAGTCCATTCTCGTGCATCGCGGCCGTAGGTATGATCCGAGGCGTCGCGGCAGAGGCGGATGAGACGGCAGAGACGGCAGAGGCAGCAGACAACAAGTTGGGAGATGGTCTAGAGGAGTGTCCCGTGTCAGAACGGAACGGAGCAGCAGGTTGTGGACGTCGGGAAAACTTGCGACATGGTGACCAACGAAGCCTGCGAGGGCGATGTCTCGTGGCCGCGATGTTCTCCGGGAACGGCCTCCTCATGCGCGTCCTCGGCATGCACACATCGTCGCTTTATGGTGCATCCAACCAGGACTGGTTAGCAAAAAGCAAAAGTGAAGCTGGCAGAAACACGGCGATTAGAGCGGGAGACTTGAAGGAAAAGGCTCCCCCGAGAGAGGATGAGGAAGGCGAGACGGCGGGACGGTGAGGATCCGGTCACGATCGAACCTTTTTGCGGCGGCATGCGGCGCAGGCTTGCTGGACCTGCTTGCGCTTGACGGGCAAACCGCCTCGGGCGGGATCCGAGGCCACGAACTTGACTCTTCGCGCCGGCGCGGGGGACATGGCGGCATGTCTTCGTCGACGGCAATCACAAAGCTGGCCGGGATGGATGAATGAAGCCTCACCGAGTCACTCACTCATCCTGCATCCTGCTGTGGCTTGTGCGCCGAGTGTGGCTGGGGAGGAGCCACGTCCGTCTTGTCGAGAAAACGAGCCACGCATTCATTGCCCAAACACACACACGACCCTTTTTCGTGACTTGCATTCAAAAGACCTCGGGCCTGGTGGTGGTCTACCAAGCAGAAAGCCATAGTCACGACGAAACAATTCACATCTGCCATCCTCCGATTGACCATGTTTGAGCGCCGCAGGCTGGCCCCGGCTGGCCGATACTCATCCCTGCATGGGTCTTGGGACGTTGAGAACAGGGCTGGGACCGTGGTCGACCTACACCCTCTGCAAAGAAATTGCAAGTGTCTTTGTGGTGAATATACAACCTGCTCCCGTAATCCAAGCAGACTGTTGTGGAAGAGGAGAAAGGACTGTCGCTGGAGAGAAGAGAGGGGGCGAGAAAAGGGAGAAAAGAAGAAGAGCAAGAGCAAGAGCAAGAGGATGAAAGAAAGAGATGCCATGGATGACACGAAATGGCCTTTTCGGGCCGCCAGCCCGGCTGTGACGAAGACAAAATGGTCCGCTGTTGCCCAACTCTGCAGAAATGAATCCACATCAACATTGCGGTTCCCCAAACCGCGCCAAATAAGTGACAAACAGATTTACAGCCAGACGACCCACGGATTAACAACAGAAAAGTCCATGCCAGAGTGAGTGCTCTTTGTCCTCCCCTGATTGTCCCATCGTCGTGACAAGGGCAAGAAGGAAAAAAGGGTTTTTTTTTCCTCCCATCGTATGGACTGTGCAACGCAAACATTCATCACTCAAGGGAGACACCTTCCGCCTTCTTCACTCACCCCTTAACTCCAAACTTCGCCAAGTTTGCTCCCTGATGGACCAGCACACCTTTGCTATAAAGGATATGGACTGCCCATGCCTCCCTCGTTGCCGTGTAGAAAATTTCGTGGAAGTTGATCAAAAAATATAATTAAAAAAAAATTACGAACAAGGAGAAGAAGACGAGGCGGGAGCATGCTATCATGTAGACACACCCCGGCATCATGTCCCTACACGATATTCCATGGCTTTCTCACCAGACTGGCCGGACTGATATGACTGAAGGCAGCATTCCTCTGGAAGCGATTCCACCCCCTCCGCCGCCGCCGCCCGAGTATCGCAAGACGCAGCGTGACGGGCCAGACGCGGTCCACAACCACTACCATATTGGTCACGAGCGGGGTCCCACGCCGTGGTATCGCCGGAAATGGGCATTCTGGAGCTTGATCGGCCTGGTGGTCTTTGTGGTCGCGGCCGGCCTCATCACCATGGGCGTGGTGCTCAAGGTCGAACTCGGCAAGAAGGCGGCTGCTGCATCCGACGCTCGACCTCAAGCGTCCAGCATCAGGACGTCAGCGTTGCCGACTCTGTCGGACGCGTCTGACGACAACGACGGCAGAATCCCCACGGAGACGGGGTCCGGAAAGAAGCCCGGCCCTGCCTCGACCCGGACGGCGAGCGGCCACGGAGCCACGGCCACGCCGTTTACCATGCTGGACAAGTCCCAGCTGGCATCAGCCTTTGTCAGGGCCCGCGACGCAACGCTGAGCCGCCGCCTCCTGATCAGACAGGACGACACCAACGACCTGCTGGCCACGGAGTGGGCCAACGGCCAGGTCACGCACTACCGCATCCGGGACCGGCTCGGCTCGCTGCCGCCGGAGGCCAAACCCGGGACGCCGCTCGCGCTGCAGGCCGACGACGCGGGGACGCTCCACCTCTTCTACCTGAGCCGGAGCAACATCCTCTCGTACGTGTACGAGCCGACCGCGGGCACGTGGAAGGCCAGCGAGGTGAGCAACGAGCACGGCTCGGTCCGCACCTCGGCCTACTCGAGCCTCTCCACGGCGTGGCACAACGGCCGCAGGGCACCGCGCCTGCTCGTCGTGGCCTTTGACGACGCGTCGCAGAAGCTGCGGCTCGCCATGAGCGGCAGTCCCGCCGAGCGCGGCTCCTGGTACGTCGCCGGCGTGACGTCGGTGTCGCGCGACTCGGTGCCCGGCCAGTCCAACCTGCCGTGCTATTCCCTCGCGGGGGACTGGTACGCAGGCCCGGCGGCAGGGTCGCCGCACAATGGCGACGACGGGAACGGCAACCAGCATCTCGTCATGGCCGTGGCCGGGGGCAGCGAGGTGCACGCGTGGGAGTGTGCCGTCGACTTTTGGCCGCCGCCGGATGTGCAGGTGCAGTGCAAGGAGGCCGACGAGCACTTTCGCGGTACGTTTTTCTGTTTCTCTTTTCTTCCTTTCTTCTTTCTTCTTTGATTCGCAACTAAGACGACCCCCTCTCGCCGCACCCAGACGGAGCAGGCAAACTCCTCACGCTCGTCCCCCCGCCCACGCAATTCGCCTGGATTAGCCTCCACGACGACGGGCAGCCAGACGCGTCCTCCACCACGCACGACTTCCTCCTCCTCTCACAAGACGGCAGCGGGACGGTGCGCGAGAGCAGCGTCGGCCGCGACATTGGGCGGAAGGCGGGCGCGGGCTTCACGGCGCGGACGGGCATCCGGGCCTTGTCGGCCACGTCGGAGGGCATCGTGTTCGCGTCGTCGGGCAAGGACGTGTTTGTGTATTCGAGGCACGGGGCGCGGTGGCAGCCGGACGTGGGGACCAACGTGACCTTTTAGGGTCCGGCAGCTGGAGGGCAGTGTTTGTAAAATTTTACATTCTGTAACGTGTTTTTCTTTTGCGTTATCGCAGGGAGGTTGGAGAGTATGAATAATGTAGATTGAGGGGTGGTTGTATCTGTTTGGGGAGCACGTGATGAACCGGAAAGAATGGCCAAGGTCCTTTTTTTTGTTTTTTTTTTTGCCCTTCACATACACGCGCAACATTGCGACAAAAGAGACTCATCCAGATTCACCGCGAGCCGTCAAATTTCGTAGCACAGGCAAACCCCTTCAATAACAACAACAACAACAACAACAACAACAACAGCAGCAGCACACGCCGTGACGGGCGCGTCTCACGTCTGCCACGTCCCCGTCGCGACACGGAATGGCCCCGCCTCCGCCCCACCGGTCATGCCAGCCACCGCGTACCCGCGATGGGAAACAGCGGGGCCGCGCCAGCGCGACCGGCAGCTAGTCCCTAAGTGGAAGTTAGTAAACAAGCCGTTAACGGTTTCTTTGTAGGAAGGGGGAAAGTGGAGGGGGGGGCCGCCGGCGAGCAGTGTTGGAGATGCGTCTTGTTCTTTTGACACGGTCGTCCAATACACGTATCTTGTAGAGGCACAGAAAAAAAAAAAAAAAAAAAAAGAAAAGAAAGGGACAAGAAAAACAAGAAAAGAAAATCGTCCTCTGCACCCGACAGCTTTAGCGAGTTCTCGTTTCGTTTCCGTCTTCCGTGGTCCCGAACACGCCATGGCGGACCTCGACGTCCCGATTGCCCTCCGGCGGACGCGCCGCAGCACCGCCGGCACAGCGGCA